>CABFPE010000180.1:704212-752374 GCA_900660155.1 Hofstenia miamia
TACCGCTCTGAATCAACAGTCACACGATTCCCATCATTGTCCTCGAAAAAGTATGGGCCAAAAATTCCTCTTTTGCCTAGAGCACACCATACAGTTACTTTTTCCTGACTTAATGGCCGCCGGGTATGTTCATGGGGCTGTTGAGATGCCCAAAACCGCATGTTTTGTTTGTTGACATGTCCACTCAGATGGAAGTGGGCTTCATCACTGAACAGAATCAAGTCGAGAACACCTGGGTTGTTCTCAATTCTTTCACTAATGCTCTGGCAAAATTCGACCCGTTCTCTTTTATTCACATCAGTTTGCTTCTGGAGAATTTGCACTTTATAAGGAAACAATTTTAAGTCATTATGAATGATTCTTTGCACAGTTGCCCTTGAGATACCGATTTCCTGAGACAGTCGTCTTGTCGATTTTCGTGGTGACTGTTCAAGATGTTCCCTCACTGCCTGAACATTCTCTGGTGTTCTGACAGTAACTTGCCGCCCGCTATGACCTTTATTGTCATTTCCCACACTGCCAGTGTTCCTGAATTTCTCTACAATATTCGTAATCGTTTTTCTGCATGGAACCTTTCTCCCAGGAAATTCCCTCCGAAATGTCCTCTGCGTTAGAATCACTGATTTGGTTGAAAAGTAACTTTCAAGAATTTTTGTCCTTTCGTGCACTGAAAATTGATGAACCACATCCATGTTGGTATCAATCTAATTCTACTGGCCTTGTTAACAGCTTACCTGAAAATGAAAAGTAAATATTTATTTTCCTTGATGATATCAACAAAGAAAAATGGGTAGATTTTTGTGGGCCACCCTGTATATATATATGTATATTTATTGGAATATTCAGTTTGCCTTAAATTGGAAGGCTTCATTTCAGGCTTGATGTTGCTTGTTGTGTGCGCAACCAACACAACATAATATATTGTGTTGTCTTGCCTATAAATTTAACGTTCTTGTGTACACAATACAACATAATGTGTAGGACTTAAAAATTCAGCACCCTAAAATTTACTATTTTTCCCTTGTTAGAAGAAATCTGTTCATTTTATACAGAGACCGGATTTTGTTACGTAAAAAAATACAGCAAAGTTTGCGCTAAAAGATGCGTAAAAAACTATTCTAATCTATTCTAAGGAAAATCAGAACATAGCAAAAGTTCATTCATTTAATTTTTTTGCAAATGCCATTCATTTGTCTATATTTAATTGATATTGTTATGCAAATAAATGTTTTTAAGTGATGAATTCAACAATATGATGCATAATATTGGAATATTTAGTTTGCTTTCCTTGGAAGACTTCAATAGATAAGCTGTGTATGCGAAGTTATACTTTACTCATTTTTGCAGCAAGCCTAAATATATTGCTTTACATATTAAGAAATTGTATGTCCTTAGTTTACTTTCTGAAATATTTCAATTTTCCTGTAATCTTGCCAAATTAGAAAATTTAATGTGTTTAACATTCAAAGCTTTGCAGAAAATATGGTGAAGTTGTAAATTTAAAATTAGAATAGCCATCTTATCTTGCTTACTATATGTTGGATATAGTCTACATTATGCATGTGCTAAGAATCATTCAAGTTTTACTAACAAACAATTGGCAAAAGCACTAAATGCACAATTTTTTACATTGATGCAAGGCTACCTTAACAGGTAGCCTTGTATTGATGTTCTTGAAATCATATGATGAACATGTTAATGATTCCATTAAATAGTCACATGGAAAAAAATTAAATGTATGACGTGTATATGAATATGATATTCTAGTTGTTTGTAAGAAATATAATTATCAGTTAAAAAATGAAAATTGTATGAGACGCATTCTTTTTCTGTAAAATTCGGATATTAATTTCCACTCTGATCCATGGATTTCTATAATAATAGTATTATCCATATCTTAAATCCATCATAAACCCATCATAAATCCATATCTGATCACACTAATCTATCAATGTTGAATGGTTATGCAAAATTGTATGTAAGCAGAGTAGAAGAATTATGGATTTCGATTTATTAACACGAATCCAAGTTTGAATTGTACTTGAAAATGGAGCCTTGATACACTTCGAGAAAAAAATGTTGTCATTTTCTATAAGCATGTGTGGATTGATTTGACATTTGACCTGCTCTTATTGATTTTAAAACAAGAGAACTTTGGAAAATTACTGGAGTAATGAAAACTTTCAATTTTATATATTTTCTGATAATTTAGATATCAACATAATAACAATCTTTAAGCAAAGAGTAAATAAAATTATTAAAGCTTTCTGGAGATTTAGTTCTCATAGATAATTAGGTTGGGTATGCAAAAAAGTAATTTGAGAAAGACGACGTATCTATATACATATATACATACACTTAAATCATGTGTTAATGATTTATAACTAATTCAATGCTATGACAGATGATCATTTATATATATATATATATACATATATATATATATAATCAAAAGGATTTTAAGATATAATATTAACATGCTAAATATTGATAAAAACTGCAAATATTATTATATAAATGATATAACTAACAAAATATTTCTCTAATATCAAAATATGATTAAGTTTATTTTGGAGAAAAGCAATGAAATACATTTTAAGTATCATAGGAAGAAATTAGGTTCATTTAATAATCTGAGATGTATTATCTTCAATTTCATGCATATGAAATTTGCTATATTAATTAATATATTAGTGAGAAAATGGAATAATAAATTCTGACATTTCTTTATCATTTAGAAAAACATCTACAATCAATCCCTGTTAGGAAGGTTTTGCCTGACCTTTCACTATTACATATTATGTTGTTGATCTCTTAAAGAACTTGTCAGGATTTTCAAAAATTTTATTTCCAATGTTGATTTTTCAATCAAAAAATTGAAAGTGTTTATTTCAAACATGTTTACACCAAAATGAATTAATCAATAATACCACCTACAATGATATATTGCTGACTAAGCCCTCTTGTTTAAATTTTGCTATTTCACTTTGTTGTAAAGCATGTAATGAACAAATTTCTTGAGATGCAGCTCTGCTTTATTGAATTCAATTACTTTTTGTTTATTATTGCTTTGTTAACTGGCTAGAGAATAATAACATCATTTACTTGTTCATCTTTTTATATAACCTATATGATATCTAACATTCATTATTGATTTGCTTCACTTATAATAGTTTTGAGAAGTTAAACATTTCAACATTGCTGTAATATAAAGATTAATGAATGACTTTCCTTCCTTTACTATCAAATCATGCTTTAGATTCAACAATGTCAGCCAAAAGGAAATCACTTATGAATATGGCAATCCATTTTTAAAAATACAGCAGGAATTTCAAACAGACTAAATATCTTAGCATAATGGAGTTTTAGATACATAATTATATTTATTTTATATTCATGCATTAAATTATATTGTAGAAAGAGAAGAATAATATTTCCCAGGCTTTATAAATGCTGAAATTCAAATTTATTATAAACTTTTTTTGCTTGTTAATCCATTCTTGAAGTCAGAATAATTAATGCAAATAACCATTTGTTCATAAGTTCATTTTTCAATAACTTTACAATGCATAAATAGGATAAACTATATATAAAAGCATGCATTGATCAAAAGCAATTGATTCCAATCAGGTATTTCTAAAATGTCTGAATTATTTAGTTAGTTAATTTCTTATGCAATACCAGGTGCAATTAAAAAATTGTCATCTACTTTTGTTGATCTTGCTGGCCTTCAAAATCATGCTATATAAAAGTAAATATATATATATATAGTATATGTATATTTTCTCACCATTAGTGCTTAATATTTATTGTTTTAAATACAAATCTCTTAAGTGAGTATTTATAGTCAATAAGGACATGCACAGTAAAAGAAGCATACCTGTTCAGATGACTAACAAGGGCTGTTCCAACAAATCTATCATAAGAACCTTGACGTCAATATGATGTTCAGCTTGCAAAAATAAAAATGTTTGCAAGAGACATAAGAGCCTAGTCACTGTCCAGGATCAGGAAGACCTTGTCCTGTACATAAAAGGCCACTTATCAAGGCTGTAGCATGAAATATGACCAGCCTGAAAAAACAATGAAACATTTAGAGTCATAAAATGGCTTAGAAGATTTTTAGAAGACGTCTAGAAGACGTTTATAATGCTTCTAGACAACATTTAGAAGGTGTTTACAAAGCATTCAGTAGACTATGTTTATAGAAACATTAAGAATTCATAACTACATATTACTGCTAAACTATTTTATAAGTTTTCAATATTCTGCTTTGGGCCAACAAAACTGCATTAGACAGCATAGATGATGCTGCATACAGCTTATGAGCAGGCATAGAAATGATCAATGACAATCACAAACATTTTATCATTAACTATTCAATAAAACATAACAATCATAATTTTAGAATTATCAAGTAATCATACTTTCTCAAAATTTCCTATTTTATATTCTTCAATAATGTGCTAATAATTTTGTGCATAATAAATTTAAATTGCATATTTTTATTTGAAATATATTTAAAAACAAGCATTGTTAAGAAATATACTGTCAATAAATTTTTTATTTGTTTTCAAGTAATATTCACTTATTATTTTTATAATAATGTGAATATTCAAATATTTAATATCAAAAGCCATGATTACACTGGTTCAATTTGAGGAATTCATCAATCAAATCTAGTTTACATTATTTGTGATGTTGATTTCATTTGACAAATACAATATCAAAAGCTCCTGTTTACATGGTTACTTTTTGTGGATATTTATCAAACAATATCAAAAATAATAGTATAATGCCAGTCATTTGCTTAACAAGCAAATGGCCTTTTAGAAAGTGACATTAATCTTCTATTTAAATTTTGTATTTTTGCAACCTTGGTGGTGTGGCACCTTATATAATACTTAGCACCATTTCTAAGGCTTAAGCCAAAAAGTACCCAACCAGCACAGATATTGCAGAAAATTTTGCCTAAAAATAACTGTAAAATCACCAAAAGCTGCACAATTCCAAAAGTGAAATGGTAATAGCTAAGGGGTTGCCAATACTGAATTATTTAGGCATTTTGAATGTAAGGACTGAAAAACATAACAAAGTAAATTACATATAGGCATGATGTATAAATATCACAAAATGAAAAACCATGTGTTTGCTCACCCCTACATGTGATCTCAAAGCATGAAGTCATGCAAGTTGGCAATTCAATTCCAAACAAATAGAATTATAATTATAATGATTGTGAAGATCAGTACTTCTTCACCTTTTGGAATTCAGCCTTCTTGTTATGTTAGGATCATATGCTGATTATTTTTCCAGTTTTTAATGAAATACATTAAAATTTTAAATTTTCATTAAAGAGAGCTCTTTATCAATAGATGCTTCACTTATAGTTTAATGCAGAGATTACAAAATAAAATATAAGACATAAAATTTTGTGATTTTTTGCTATTATGGTGAGCTGAAGAGAGAAATGGAATAAAATATTTTATGTGTCTATATGAGGTTCTAAATATAATAAATAAACTATTGTGACTAACACTAGCAATGTTATAAAAGTTTTCAGAAAAGCTGAAAGTTTTTATAGACAGTATATCAGAACTAAGGGTTTTTCATATGAAACTATTCACTTCACATACCTACTGAAGTAAATTTTGATTTAGTTCTTTTTGCTGAAAATCTAATGTTCATGCAAAATTAAATTGGTTTTTACTAAATATAATTCAATAGTGTGCTTCCAAAAAACAATGTTGTCTTTTAAAAATTCATAGTTTGAATAAATTTAGCACTTTTCTTAGTACTAGAACCACCCATTGGGTCAATTGACATGAACTTGAAATGCTTTAGCATAGGTGATAGCAAAATCCAGTGCTTCTATTGTTAAAGATGATGTAGGCAATATTTTCTAGTATAAAACTTTCCTACTGATTACTACTACATAGAATTGAGAGCAATTCAGTTTAAGAGAGATATTTTGTTCTTGCTTTTAATGTGATTTGTGATTTGTTTGCTTTTGCAATTCTTCATTTTATTCTATTACATTATATTTGTTGAGTAGCATATTTAGTGATAATATTTTTTAAGAATTTGTTGAGTCAAAATTCCAAATAATAGGCCTCAGACAGTTACTCAATCAATTTGTTTTTTACAATGGTTTTCAATTATGTACCAATCACCACAGCAGAAGTACCACTAAATGTATTTTTGATAATAAAAGGTATTATCACCTGAAATGATCTTAAGTAAAAAATATTATTTTATATACAAAATTCTGGTAACAATAATTTATAAGTGAGATTAAGGTGATGTTAAAAAAGGAATGGAATCTTGTAACTGAACAGTGTGATGATACAACAATCATTGTTAATTTTTTGGAGATGGTGCCAAACTTACAAGACATACATCATTCATTCACCTTAAAATTTCTGTTCATTTCTTTATAGTGATTCTTCTACTAACTACAATGATTTCCATACAATTTTTATTTGTAGAGGAATGGAAAAATATGTTATATTAACAATTAGTTGTACATTTTTTCAATCAAAAATATATTTTCATTTTCATTGAAATCTTGTCTCTAATAACTTTAATTTTTGGTGACATTGGGAATTGGGGGAAATGAAATTGGGGAAAGTGACCTATCACCTAATTTTCATGTTGTTAGGAGGGTTTTCAAATAATTATAATATTAAGAACTCAAACTCAAATATGCTCACAAAACTTGATCAAACAACTCAGAAGAGAAATCATCAAAACTTGAACTCAAATTCAATTGAAAATCCAATCGAAAATAATTAACAATTGAATTATTTTAAATTTCATTCCCTCAATCAATCTCAATTATTGTACAATAAATGTTTTTTTACTATAAAAAACTCAAATAAAAAAAACTCAATCATACTCAGAATTTTCTTTAAGAAAATACTCAAACTCAAACTTGAAATACAAAAACTTTAACTCAGACCAAGTAACTCAAAGTCAACTAAAAACCCTGGTTGTTAGATTTCAATTGCTAAACCAAGTTTATTCATCAAATAATTCAAAATAGAATTTATTGAACTAAAAATGCTTATTGACATTTTATTGTCCTAATAAAATTTAGAACCACTTGAAATTAATAATAAAAATTTTGTTTTCTAAAGTTCATGTAATAATATAGCTGCAATTGGAAAACTGTGCTTCAAAAAATGTCATACATTCTAGCATTATATATGTAAAAGATTTAACTTAAAAAAAGTTAAATGTCAATTGATAGGAAACTGAAATTCTGAATAATTTTTAATAGGTTTTCAAGTGGATTTTCATTAAAGTTTGAAATCAGTTATCAATGTATTTAAATTCATAACAGCTCCTGACTTGTATTTTGGTTGAATGAAACTCTTGTGTTGAAAAATATTACATTTATTTAATTCTTGCCAAGTCAAATAGAATTGAAATCACTCAAGAAATTATCTTGTCCTCTTCAATATATCATGTGTATGCAAGTTAACTATGTTGATGACTTTGCAACACTTTGGATTTGTAAGAGTGATGCAGCATATATTGACTGGAAAATGCCTTAACCCAATTTTTCTCAGTGTGAATATCCAAATGTGAACAAGTTGGTGAAAGATGTGACAAATACAGGAAAATGAGTACACATGTATCATGAATTGCTTAATTATTGAAGTGGTAATAAATAATCTTCAATTGCAATCATAACTATAAATGATGGTTTGCTTAAAATTAATCAAAAACTGATCAAATTTGTAAAAACAATTTTGAATTAATGGGTTTTGACAATAATATGACTGATATAGCACAAACTTTAATCTTCTTCTTAGGTACACTGAATTAGGCATATTACTACTAAAATATTTCGAATTTTACACCTTGTGGAAATAGAAATCATCATAATAATGTAAGCAGAAAGACTAAATTCAATCAAATGTTTGCAGAGGAATGTTCAAAGGACTTCCTACAAAAACATTATTATGATGTCATGAAGCTTGAGGCTATAGGCTGATACAAACAAATATACTTAAGATATTTCAATGTATTGATGATATTAATTCATCAATTGTTACAATAATAAAGTAATTTGAAAGAAACTGGTACTTTTAAGTATTTTTTTGAAATTTTCTTGTCCTATGAAACCACACTTAAAAGTGACTAACAAGATATAATCCAGAGACTAGGAAGTATTTTGAATTACATAAAGTTTAAGTATGATTTCATTTCTGAAGAAGAAGTGTAAATTTCTGAATTCAGTGTGAAAATGTTATAGTTTTTAAGTTCAATGATAACATATACCAGTGCATAATAGAAAAAATTTGTATACACAGGACAAAGCCTTTAATTCTATAAAATCATGTGCACTGGGTGTCAATAAATTTAATAATTTTCAACATGATTGAATGAGGGAATTGCTTAAATTTTTCAATTGCTGCACAGTTTTCCTTATAAATATGTAAACTTGCATAGCTTTCAGGTAGTAAGTCTTCCTTAAGTTAATCATTATTTAATTATGCTCATGTATTTTATTGTAAGCAAATGCAATTAAGAATGTGCCCATTTGTTGTAGGGGCAGTTCCTACCCAGAGAGCAGTTGAACACTTTTATCTGATAGCCCTAATGTCAGTAATGTAATATGCTATAGATTCTATAAAGATAGCTTGAACTTTTACATTGTCCACTTTAACAAATATAGAAAAATACTTTCCAGTTGTTTCATTCTATTTGAGGGATTTATGCTGATGAAAGCTGCAATTTTTTTTAATTTCTAATTCCACAAAATGCTTATTTGCCTTGATCAAATCTTTATGATGTATTTTCTTAAGTATCTCTCTATTTTGGGGAGTTTACTACATTACCTAAATAATAAGCTCAAAATTATATAAGGGTTTTAGTTAAAGGTTTGAATTTTAGAAGAACTCAGAAAGCTAATAACTTGAGCTTAAATTAGTTCATTGAACATGGAAGAGAAATCATTAATACTCAAACTTGCACTTAATTGAAAATCAAGTAAAAAATTAAATTATTTGAAATTTAAGTTTTCCATCAATTGCAAATAATTACTCATGGCATTTTAAATTTGGAATTATAATAAATTGATTTTTTACCATAAGAAACCCAGAATTAAAAAAAAATTGATCAAACTTAAGACACAAACTTGAACTCAGGCAAAGTAAACCAACATGACTTAAGAACACTGAAAGTAGAGTAGTAATTTTTTCAGCAATTAAAATTTCAAAACTTAGATATTTATTACATAATGGACTTTAAAATAAGGGGCAAATGTACATTAAAAATTTAACTGGGAAGATTTGAGAGAAATTTTAGAGGGTTGAGATTTGGTTGTTTGATAAAAAAGCACCAAACTTGGAATTAACACATAAGAATTAGCTATGTATTGAATAAATTTAAAAAAGCATAAAAATCCACAAATTTCTATTTCAGATCTCAATATACAAATGGTGGCAATTAATATTTATAATTATAATTTAACATTTATTTACAGCCACAAGCATTTAGTTTGCAATTCAAAATTCTAACAATCTATGATATGTAAGCAACTAATTAAAAAAAACAGCTTGCATAAATAAATTTATTCATTCAAATGTATAAATACAAAATAAAGGCACTCAATATCATATTGTAGCGTCATCCAAATAAAATCATAAATAAGCTGCAAACATTGCAAGAAGAGATTAAGATCAAAAATAAGTTGATTAAAAATATTGTATTTAAATCAATTAGTGTTATTTCAGATTTATTTGTAATATGCAACCAAGAAACAACATGTGTCAAAAAAGAGATATTTGTGTCTGTCAATAAAAATANAGAGCTGTGCTGAAAATAATGCAAGCTGAGGGGGGCATGTAGCATCATCCAAATAAAATCATAAATAAGCTGCAAATGTTGCAAGAAGAGATTAAGATCAAAAAGAAGTTGATTAAAAATATTGTATTTAAATCAATTAGTGTTATTTCAGATTTATTTGTAATATGCAACCAAGAAACAACATGTGTCAAAAAAGAGATATTTGTGTCTGTCAATAAAAATACTTTTTGACTAACTGACACTTTCATTCTTTTCAGCCGCCATTTTGGCAGAAAGTTCAAATTTGAGTCAACAGGTACTTCTTTTGGAAATACTATAAATACATTAAAAACCTTGTAAGAAGTTGATAAAGAATTTTATTTGGAATTCTTATTTTGTTTCATATTAACAGTTTCATTATTTATTACGATGTTGAGCTAATTGAGTGGTGTTTAGTAGTCGTCTGGATACATCACAGGGAATGATTCTAGGGTCCCTGTGCCAGATCATGAAAGTGCACATATGTTAGGTGTAGGGGTTTTCTCTTGATTAGCCAACTAGCATTTCACTCTTACATGTATTAAATAATGATTGTCAGCAAATGGTTGATTGAACAAACTTTAGGAATTATATTAATATTATTTTAGATCTAAATTAATTACCTATAATTGACTGATAATGTGACTGTACATGTAGTAGATTATAAATGTAGGTTAGGAAGTTGTTTGGACAGAATATATTTAAGTAAGCCAATATATTTTGGTAATGGCTACATGTAAATTTTAACAAACACTAGTAACAGTTCAGGTTGCAAAATGGTGTAACACTTTCACACAAGAGAGTTTAAGTCGAATTGTGTCATGTCTTGAGTAAAGTACTGAGCTAATGTAGGGCACACATAAGCTATGTTGATTGAGCTGAGAAGTGGCACTCAAGCATCAGATGGAACAGTGAAACTGGATGTGGAGATCTGCTTTGGGCAGATGTCCACTAGGAGATCATCATAGAGATTACCACATGGCTTTGTCACCTAAAAGGTGAGCAGTTAATTCTTGGTTACATAAGCTAACAGAAGAAACTAGTCAAACAGTAACAACAAGTAAATCCTTACCCATAATAACACAGCTAATGTTATAAAGTAACAGTAGATAAACAGTGACACTGCCTGGTACAGGATATTACAATATGACCAATTTAAAGAAAACACTCAAATGTTACAGTAGGAAAAGTGCAAAATAAATCAAAACCTAAAATCAGCATAAATTTATTAAAATTGTGATTGAGTAGTAGTATTCTCAACAGCTTTCACATTAAAAGTCTGTGACTATTTGCCTATTGAAGATACTTTATTGTGTAGGTAGCATCTTGTATTTGAGCTACTTTCACTTTGAATCACTTTCTTTGAAACTAAATATAATTTCAATGAAATCAAGTCTATAACAGTCTTTTAATGATGTAGAGTATGGGAAAATCAAATTAGATGACATCATCAGGGCCTATAAGAAAAGAACAAGGTTTTTGAGTACTCAGAAAGTTAAGAACTTGAACTCAAATGAGCTTGTAAAACTTGATTGGAAAACTCAAAAGGGAAATCATTAATACTTGAACTCAATTCCAAATTCACTTGAGAAATTGTAAAAATTAGATTATTCTAAACTTCAGTTTTATCAATTGGAAATAATTATTTTTTGGCTTAGAAAACTCAAAATATTTGTAAAATAAATATTTTTTATTTTCAAAAATTTTGAAAAATTCAATTAAACTTAAAATTTTAGTCAAAAAATACTCAAATTCAAATTCAAAATTTATAAACTCAAACTTGACTTAAAAAACCTAGACACAACTTTTCAAAACTCAGAACTAGGTTTTTACAATTACTTGGTCTGAGTTAAAGCTCTTGCATTTCAAGTTTGAGTTTTGAGTTTGATCAATTGTTTTTATATTCTGAAATTTTTATGGTAAAAAACATTTATTTTACAATAATTCAGATTGGTAAAGAAATTGAAACTTATAATAATTCAATTTTCAAGGTATTTTCAAGTGGATTTTCAATCAAGTTCAAGTTCAAGTTTTATGATAGCTTTTCCAAGTTTTTCAATTTGAGTTTTGCAAGCTTATTTGAGTTCAAGTTCATGACACTCTGAGTTAACAAAAATGGTTGGTACTTTTAATGGATACCACATTTCTCAAAATGAATACCAAATATCTTAAAATTTATACTGATTAAAATGGATGTATAAGGGACAGCACCTTTATAGGACATCAAATACAGGGTTTTTGAGCCAAGTTTGAGTTACTTAGGCAGAGTTCAAGTTTTTACATTTTGAGTACAAGTTCAAGTAATTTTTTAAATGAAATTCTGAATTCAATCAAGTTTTTTTCTAATTCTGAGTTTTTTAAGTTAGAAAAACATTTATTTTACAATAATTCTAAGCTAAAAAAAGTTTTTGTGATTGGTAATAAAATTGATATTTAAGAAAATTTAATTTTTACACTATTTTCAACTGGATTTTCAAATGAGTTAAATTTGAGTTTTGATGACTTCTCTTCCAAGTTTTTCTGATTGAGTTTTGTGAGCTTATTCAAGCTCAAATTCTTAATATTCTGGGTACTTGAAAACCCTGATCAAATATTAGAAAACTTATTAATCAACTATTTTAAACTCAATGAATATGGATATGTATTTTTGCCATTTTTGTTCATTTATTAAATCTATTAGTGTAGAATTTTTAGCAATATTATTTTGCATGACTTTATTGGTTGGTACTTGAAACAAATACTGAATATTTCAAAACAGATACTGAATATATAGTTTGTAACAGATGTATATGGGACATAGTTTAAAGAGACTATCATATTATTATTGTAAATGTTTTTATTTTTAAATATTTAATTTCCATATTCCTGTTTAGTTAAAAAAGTTTTGAAATCCAATTTAAATTTTCTAAGTGTAGCCTATATTTGAATATCAAGCTGCAGTCACAACCCTTAAAAATTACAATTTTTAATTCTGTGTCTAAATGCCATAAACATATGATTTCATAGCAATTGCTATTGGTTGAAAGCTATAAAAAGTTTCTGTAGTTACATTTTCTCAGTATCTGTTTTGAGATTTTTGGTATTCATTTTGAGATATTCAGTATTCCTTTCAAGTACCAATCAACTTTATTAAACACACTGTCAAAATTCTTTGTCTAAATGCCTTTACATAAAAATTATATTTCAATATCATTTCAAAAATTTAAGCTAAGTTGATATTTAATATTATTTAAGTTGTTCCTAAAAAATATTGGCTCAAAACCTGGATTATTTCATGATAATAGTTCAATTTCTTTACTGATGAAACCAGGGTATTTCAGTATTTGGAATGTTAAGAACTCAAACTTGAATGATCTCACAAAACGTGATTGTAAAACTTGGAAAATAAATAACCAAAACTCAAACTTGAACTCAATCAAAAATCCACTTGAAAATACAGTAAAATTGAATTATTTCAAACTTAAATTTCATTTATGAAACACAAATAGCTATTTTTAGTTTTTTATTTTTAAATAAATGTTTTTTGTACACTAAAAAATTGAAATTAGAAAAATTTGTTCAAACTTTAGAAAAAAATTACAACTAAAAATTTAAGAATGTTAACTCATACTGAGTAACTCAAACTTTACTCAAATACCCTGCAAGAAACCTGGGTTTTTAAGTACTCAGAAAGTTAAGAACTTGAACTCAAATGAGTTTGTAAAACTCAAACTGAAAAATTCCGAAAAGAAATTATTAAAGCTTTATCTTGATCAAAATTCACTCAAAAATACGGCAAAATTAAATTTTTTTTAAATTTCAGTCTCCTTATCAATCACATGTAATTTTTTTGCTCAGAATCTAAGAAACTCAGAATTAGATAAAACTGAATTGAGCTTGAAATTTTCTTCAAAAAATACTCAAACTCGACTTAAATCCCGGGAAGAAGTGACTAAATTAAGTTAGAGATGAGACTCAATGCTAACATGGTTTCAGGCAAGACCCAGACATTTTTGGCAAACGAGAATTATGACCCATTTAGTTTGATCTCGTAAATCTGCTAGTCAATAGAACCAAATTACAAAATGCCTTTAATACAGCAAAATATTTGAATTTTTAACATACATAGTATATTTAAGCAATTATAATTTATTTTTTGCTTTTAAATGGTTTCAATCACCGTTATTAATAGGCAAGTAATGAAAAGTATAGTGTGCTATAATTTTCGATATTACGAAAACATTTAACTAAAATTGTTAAAGCTTGTAATGAAAACCCGATTACTGATACATTTGGTGATCAACTATGATGTTGTCAAGGTGTCAGTGATATAAACGTATGGAAACCCCTATTAAAACAATACACCTTAAATGATTGGTTTGAATGATGATTGTTTAAAGCTCTTATTTTGAAAGTATATGTTGATCTGGAGAATTTACCGACTAGGTAATGAACTCACTTACAAATTTTAATTTTCAACCTGAAATTAAATGAGTCAAAATGATTCAATTTTAGTACGATTTTGAAAATTTTTAAATCATATTTTGGATTTAAAGTTTACAAAAGAGTATAGCAGTTGACACTTAATATACATAAATTGAAGTGAATATTATGTACACCTTGGTACATTAAAATACAAAAAATCATATGGAGACGTATTGCATTATTTTGATTTATTGAAACTTTTTTATTTTAATCGGAGAAAATATGTTTAACATTGAACTTTGGTAATCTTGCTTAAGCCAATGTCAGCCAATAAAAATAATTGATATTCATGTGCATGAATATTATGTTCAACCCAACTAATTTCTTTAGTTTTTGCATGTTGAAACTTAGGTTCTTTTGCTAAATTGTTTCTGAAAGTAAAATTGCAACTACCATGAATGCTTAATGACCTCGCACAAATTCATCGACAACTATATCATATCAGTAGTATTATCAGCAAAAGCAATTGGTAGTATATACTTACAGTGGACCCTGACGTGATTTATTGTAATAATGTAATATATTGGCTCTGGGACAGTACCTTAAAATTCATCTGGATTTATATTGCATCAGGAATATTTTCGCAAATGGTAAGCAGGATGTTGATAAAATTGAATTACAAGAGGTCATGTAAGGGTTGATTTGAGTGACTTGTCATTTTGCTTTTTCCATTTGGCTTTATTCACACAAGCTAATTTTCATTTGGGGTGCTATTTCCTTTAAATCAAATTTAAAAAATGTAAAGCAGCTTGGTTGGTTCTTAATATTAAAGCAGTTTACACCTAGTAGATATTTCATTTCATCTAATTGACGAAGTACTATTGGTCAGTGGAGCAATCACGTTGTGCAAAAAGGGAGACTATTCGCTCATGTGTCCTTCTCTAAGCTTCACGAAAACACAGTAGTTTTTTTGAAACTAAGGGCATGTATGTCTATGTTGTAATTCGAAATCAACAATATACATTTTTTTAAATATATGTAGTGATAGAAATTTTTTAATATTACTAGATTACATATCAATATTTGCATAGACCTGGAAAAACGAATTTTGTGATTAATATATATATATAACTGTTAAAATTATATATATATACTTATAATTTACTATTTGTACACTTTTTTTCATTTCATCCTCTTATTTATGGTAGCCCCTTTGTACATTTTTAGGGAAAATTTTAAAACTTCCCAAACTCATTAATTATACCTTTTCAAGGATGTCTTTCAAATGTTTGAAGAGTATATTTTTTTAAAAAAAATGTTTTTTCCTTCCAGCATAATCATCTATTATTTTGAAAAAGTGTTATATTAATTTTTACAAGCAGTAAGTATAATATGAAAACCGTAAAATAACTAAATTGCTAAATCTACCCAATGGATGAGCATTTCTAAGGAAAAAAAATTCATAAGAATGTGCATTTTGCATATGTTTACTGTCAGACAAATTTTCAATCTCAAGGAATAATTTTTGAGGGAAAACAAGCAAAGTTACTCCTTGTACGTTTGTTTATATATATATATATATTTGTTAGAATTTGCTACTATATGTTGTTTTTATATATGATATAAAATAGCTTGTGTAATGCGATTTGAATGCAGCATTTCCTGGTGATTTCTCAATATATAGTTTGTATAGGTTAATTCTACATTGAATTAAATTTTGATTGTTTGCAATAATGCCTTTCAAAAATGTTTTAACCAATAGTGCCTCCTTAAGCCTCATTAAGTTCTTCCATAGAAGCTAATATTTCATTGAGTGTAATACATGTTGTAATTTCTTTTATTTTTAACAGGTATATAAAATGTTGTGAATGTGTACTCAAAAGAGTACATGGACCTTGAAAAAATAGTGTTACATTAGCCAATCCTATGGTTATTTCCTTGAAAAATTGCCAAATGTCAATGTCTTCCTTTACATTATTTTTCCAATTGTATGGATCGTTACTCTCGTTAGACCTCAAATCATAAGTCATTATTAAACTTAGTCCATATACATTTAGTAGCCAATTGGTAATTTAAAATTAAAATTTGCCATGTTTCAAAAAATTGCACAATGTAGATGTATTTTCGAATTAACTAATTCTATTAAATTTTCAATGCGTGTTATACCGCAAGCAATGTTTCAGATGCCTGCATCATATGATTTAGCCCCAGTTGTTTTCGACATTGGTGTTGAATTCACTAAGTAAGTGTTTCATTTTAATTTAAACTATATTAAGTGTACTTAGAGCAGGGTTTGCTGGTGATAGCTCTCCAAGGTGTATCATCAGAAGTGAAGTTTTGTCCCATGATTCGAACCAAATAATTACTTATAAATACTGTAGAGCGGACAAAGACTTACTATACGATTTTTTTCGCAATTTCTTGCGGTATATATATAACACGTGAGTTCATTATTATAATAACGTTTACATAACCTATATTCATTTTAGTCGTTTATTGGTTACTTCGCGTGATCGTCGGGTTGTTATTGTTGAATCTGTACTTTGCCCCTCATTGATAAGAGAAACATTAGCTGAAGTTTTTTTCAAATGTTTTGAGGTATATAAGTCAACAAAGATTTTTGTCATTTATTCTTAGGTGCCTTCGCTGATGTATTTTCCAAGTCATCTAATGGCGGCATCTGCTCTAGGACTTTCTAATGCTTTGGTGATTGATGCTGGCTATTCTGAAGTCCAAATTTTTCCTGTTAGTTTTTTTGTTATTTACCTTTAATGCATTGTTATATTTTATATGGTGTAATTATGTAGTTCGTCTAAACATCTTATGGATTTCTGTTGCTATATTTAATCACTGCGCTTTAGTTATATGAAGGTATGGTTCTTTTGTCCAGTTACGAAACACTCCAAGTTGGTGCAAAGTCAATTCATGAGTAATTTTTTTGTATACATTTCTATTTATTATTGAAGCTTTAGTTTTATTGAATCGCAATTGGTGGAAGACGGAAAGGTTATGTCTGGTAAAGGTGAAATCATGCCTTTGGCATCAAACACAGGTATTTTTTTTGTAGCTTAATGATTTTGCTATACAATTATCATCTATATTCATGCAATGCAGTTTTAAAATTCCTACTAATTTACTGTCTTTTGTTTAGAACTTATTACTTCATCTCTTATTGAAGATATAAAAGTTCGGGCTTGTTTTGTTTCCCCGAAATTCCGTGCTCAAAAGCTAGTTAAAAATGATAAAAGCTGCACCCCTGCACCACCTCTTGAATATCCTTTGGGGAAGGATAAAATACTTCTTGTTCCTGGATTGTGTCGTGAATTAGCAGCTGAATCCATTTTTCAATTAGATTATGATGATTGTTCACTTCAAGCAATGGTTTTGAATTCCATTTTAAAAGTATGAATATTTTTTATATATGCCTAAATTATCTAAATAATCTTCTTAAGCCTCTGCGTGACTTTAGCTCAGAACAATCCGAGTCTTTCAATGTTGTTTAGATTTATTTTTTCACTATTTGTCATGAAGAAACCCAATTCAAATTGTATTAAAAATTGAACGTAACAATGAACAAAATAATGTTGTGTCTCGTTCAGCAAACTAAATAGAATTATTCTACTCCACCATTGAGAACAGGTTGAAGAACTTTTTTAGCATTATGAGTGTGATAATTTACTTTTAAAATTTCAAAGTGTGTGATTTCATTTTGTGGCTAAAAGCAACAGTGAAATGAAGGTTGGTTCCTCAATTGTTCAGCACAGAAATTATTTTTATCTAAGAAAGTTCCAAACACGCATACCAACCCAATGCAAAATTTAAGATATAATGTATTATACATGCAAGTTTCAAAACATACAACGTGATAAATTGAATGATATTTCGATGAACAGAAGATCGCAATTTCATACCGACTAAGTTTGTTATTGTTGTAGGTGATTATTAAAGAGCGGATTTCCGGCTAATTTTTCCGACAAAGACATGCTACTTCTCTATAAAAAAATTTCAAAAAAGTCCTTTTCCGGCTATTTTATAAAAACATGCTCAAAACAAACGATTTGAAATAAAATTCACATTTTATTGTATGAAATAAATAGGTATTTGGTCAAATTTTTATCTGATAGATTAGTGCGCCTGACTGTCAGAATGTCACGATATTTACTGAACGATCGTTCCACACTGGCACTTGTGACTGGAGCGTATTTCAACGCTGTGTCTTTGCCTTTGGGAATCATGTTGATTGACTTCAGAGTTTTGTAGCCCTCATTGTTGTTTAGTACTGAATTAAGTTTCTACATCGCTTCTGAGTTCCCAGGAAGATTCTGTCTTACTCTCTCAATTACGTCCAATTGTGAACTGAGGCTCATGCATTCAGTTTCTAAAGGGGGTGATACACGATCAAATTTGTATGACCAATATTTGGCAAACAAAATGTTTGCAAATGCTTGCCCGTGCATCATCCCCGTCAAACACGCCATCGGACAAGCCATCAAAACTCCCATCAGACAAATTCAAATCAAAATAATTTAGATATTTCCGTCAAACATTCGTCAAATAAGCTAAATATTTAACAATCATACTCTTTAAAGTTGAAGAAATTTAATTAAAACGGGTAAAACAGCATTCAATTGTTCCCTTATCTATTCTGTATCAATATTGTTGTTTATTTACTTTACTTAACCCATTTAAAGCCGTAATCGAAAGAACTTGTATTTAAGATATTTTAATGTCTGACTACCAGTTGTAGCACTACCAGTTGTAGCACTTGATTAGCTTTTGATTCATGCCTCATTTCTATTGTAACGTATCTGTTACGGTTGCCTAATGTGTTGTCTGTTACACATCCTAAACGAAGCGTCACAAATAAGCTGGAAGGAATGGAGCGGTTTTCATATCCTCATATTATTCCAAGTAACTATACATTACATCCCTTATTCTATGACACAACCTCACAGAAAATAAAAATGTCGAAATTTACATGTACATGTACAAAATGTATTTCATTGACAACAAAATATAGAAAAACAATTCTCAGTAGTTCATGTGGATGTTAAAACACTCGATGTGGCATGCAACGTCACATGTCTCGCACCGATACGAAACTGGAGCACCCCTGATCCATTCGCTTGGCGCTTGGCGCTTGGCACAAAGGCGAATTTGGCAACGGCGCCTTTTTGAAAGGAGGCCGATTCGATGATGTTGGTGGCCGGGAGTGGAGATGCGTTTCAAGCTTTTTGCTTCTTTGGAGGTTGATGATAATAGGTGTCGGGTCATACTTCTTCTGAATTTCAGCTGGTCCATGGGAAATTCATTTCCATTCGCTGCTCGGTAAATCAGATACGAAATTGAGAGGAATGTTTCCAGAATCCAAGTCACAATGCTCCAATACCATTTTTTGCCGTTGATGGCGATGTGGTACTGTTGAACACGTCCATCAAGATTATCGACTCCGTCCATGAATTTTTTGTAGCGATCTATCAATTTCGGCATTGGCGTTTCCACCTCCTTCTTCGAACATCACTGGCTTTATCTTTGAGCGGAGCACTGTGGCTGAACTGAGCCGAAATTGGACAGCAATGTTACTGTGCTGTTATCTTTCTTAGACGCTCCAACTATTCCATCACCAGACATGAATTCAAAATCTCCACGATATTCGAGTTTCTTCATCTCAATTGGACACTTATTGGTTCGATTTTTCCGAACAGTTCCAGTGGCCTTCACGTTTCTGTTTTTCAAGTAAGTCATGACATCAAAAGAAGTGAAGAAATTGTCGAAGAAAACTTCCGCATCTTGTTTCCGAAAACTTCCGCAACTTGTTTTCTAATGCCTCACTGATTTACAACTCTCAAGCCAAGCGGAATGTCGCGCTTCTCAGATGCCCCTTGGTAAACGTTGAAGTCGATCAAAAAGCCATCATAGCTGCATAAGCACCATGCGTTATGTCAAAAACGGATTGGTTTATTCCTGATAAATTGTTTTAGTGAGTGACGTCCGAAATATCGACGTCATAGATTCATCAATGGAAAGTTTTTCTTTGGAGAGATACTCATTGGATTGTTGGGTTACTAAGTCAATGAGACGTCTTACCTTGAACAATCGATCCGTATTTCCTTGAACTTTATCATTGTCACAACAGTGAAAGTTAGTATTCAAATTCTTGAAGTCGGTGCGTGACAGAGATTCTTTTGCTGCATTGTTGCTGACGTCATTGTCATTCGACCAATACGTGTCTTGCCGTGACAGTCGATTGTATCCACTCAAGTACAAAAGCCCAAAGAACGATCTCATAGTTGCTTCGTCAGCCAAAAATAAACGGTTCTTCTGATGAGCATAACGATTTGTCTCCTCAACCAGAAAATTGAATAATCCTGATGTGTAAATGTCATACACTTCATTAGGCTCCTTACCGACGAAATGTTCAAGCATTTCGGGAAGCCACGAAGGAGTTGTATAATTTTCCGAAGGTGGGTTGTCCTTCCGTTCCCAAACGACATTGTGTTCGCGGTTTTTCATGAAATCATGAAGCTCATTTACGTTCATCATTTCGAACTCCCCAACAACTTCCTCCACGAAATCTACACCTCCAACTTCGTTATCATTTATGTCTTCTTCGTCACTGACTTGGTCTGATGGAGGTGGAAGTATTATAATTTCACTTTCTCTTTCTTCATCGTTATTGCTCCCCTCTAAAATTTTTTCTACCCCGCTTGATTGAGTGTTAGGAAACGTGCCATCTTTCAGAGCTAAAGCAAATGCTATGAAATGCCAACTTATTGATAAAACGAATTGAAAATCAATAATTTTTAAAGCTCGCTTTATCGACTGGATCGGTACTTTGATAGATCCAAAATTTAAATGAACCCGCATTCAGCCAGCGTAACAGATATGTTACATAGCAATCTAATATTGTACCATACCCAACATATTCAATTTTGTTTGGATTTGAGTCATGATGCTAGAAAGGATCTTTATGTTTACAATCAGATGAATTTAGGGGCTATAAAAACAAATTTTCTATCCTTAGGGATTCAACAACAACGAGAGAAATTTCCCATCATAAGTCAATGATCTTGAAGCTAGAAATGTGAAGCCAAATTGCTCCAAATTTTTCGTTAGAAGTCAAAAACATTTAAATGTTATCTATAAGAAAAGAAACGTTCAAAATTTATGCCAAAATAATAGGCTATTAATCTTGCAGTGCCTCTCAAAGTGTCTGTAACAGTTGTGTTAAGCTGGCTTTAAATCAACCACACAGGAAAGGCAGAATTCATTTACGCGCAAAGCAGTGATTAATTAATTTTAATTTAAAACGCTTTTCCTTGTCATTGGTGATGTGAAGCATGGTTTATTTAATTAGTGCTTTTGCAAAATGCTATTTTGGATGTTCTGCACGGGTTACATGTGTTTACGCACAAAACCAATTAACATTTGCGAATCATTATAAATTTATTGACAGAAAATAATTAACCTGTAAATACATACATGTTTAATAACAATTGTATCAAAAAACGAACCCTGCACAGGTCAAAGCACGCTAATTAATGTAAATTAGTTAACCATAAATGAGAAATTTCAGTAGATGTTTGCCATTTGTCTGATGGCTTGTTTGACGAATGTTTGATAATGTATCCTGCAAAATGTTTGCCGAACAATTAAAATTAATTGCTTGCTTGATCGGAGGTTTGACCGTGTACCACCCCCTTTTAACTCTTTGATGACCGGAACTATGTGAAGATAACAACTGCAGATTTCAGCCAATTGGACTGGGAGGTTTTCGCACAAAGCTTTTAACAGTAATTGCTTGACTATCATCGTTCTGCTCTTTTACAAATTCACTAACAATTGCGAAATTATCGCAATGGTAACTTACTGACGCTAAAATGTCCCCCATCTTGCAGGGACTGATTCAGGAGGCAGAGAAAGTTGTGTTTGGTCCACAAAAGGGCCCATCTTTACGAATGAGATGTACTTGTTAATCAAAGCGTGCTTTTCCCAAACTGTCTCTGCAACCCGGTGCAGAGCATGCGCGAGGCAAGTAACATGGATAGTGGTTGTGGATAGCGAAATTTGAAAGTTAGATTTGCTTTCTTCATGTACGATGAGTCACAATTAAACTAATTTTGTCATACTTCACATCATCGCCGGACAGCTTTGTCAACGCCTGCATCACACCTCTCAGTACTGTCGTGTGATTGCAGGCTTCTTTGAAAAACATTGTGCCCAGTAGTATTGGTTTTGATACACTACTATCCAATCATTACGTTTAGTACCATGCGATGGCAAGAATCGGTAGTCTTGTCCAGAATAAGCAATATTTCTTTTGCTCCAATTTGTTCCTTCATTTCTTTCCGATTCTCGTCGTATAATTCGCCAACATAATGTTTGCGTATTGTCTATTCATCGGGACAGTTATATCCAGTATAATCTTTTATAAATTGTCTGAAAAGGGGTTTCGTTCAATTTTGTAAGTTAAATGTTGCACTCAAGAAATGTTTTTCCAAAACGCTTTCGAAATGCCTTTTCTTCAACTATGCATACTTTTTGTTGGACCGCCTGTCCTATGAGAGTTTGTTGAAGATGGCCGGCTGTAAGTCTTTTGTGTTTTGAAGTTTTCATGTGTTCTTCTTTTTCGCGATGCAAAAAACAACAAAATTTGCATTTAAAATGTTCGCCATCTTTCCTATGAAATTTATACTCAGCCATGTAACTGTCCTCCGTTGTAAGTTTAAGCATAACTGAATGTATATTGAAAAACTCTTGACTGACTTCTATTCTATGAGTGTTTATTTTAATGGTAAACAATGCTAGATAACAATATTGTAAAATATGTAGGCACCTGGAACATTATTTTAATGCATAATCGTAAGAATTAAACAGAAATTTCGAATATGTCCTTTTCCTGCTAATTTTTATAAAAATATATAGTTTTATTATTAGGGTTCTCAACGTGTTAACTTATACTTTTTGAATATCAAAATATTTGGCGGAGCCTGGAGTTCGCGTAAATTTGCAACTTACATTTTCGTCCGCTTGGCATCTAACGATAATATAGGTTAGCGTAATTCCATGTAGATTAATGCATTTTATTTTTTACATTAAAATGCTTCCTACTGCGTCCCCCAACAGAAATTACAGTAATCATTGTGATACATGTTTGTTTTTTATATTCACAAGTTTTATTTTAAACCCTTGCTCGTATTGAATACTTGCAGAGGCCTACGATTGCTTAGTTAATTTTCACTGTAGTTTACAATTTTCTTGTTAAAATATTGTCGGTTATTTCTATGCTTCATTTCCTTCTTCATAAAACATTGTCTTTGATTCTTTAATTTTCAGGATACCTAAGTAAGCATTCGTACGTTATTTTCTCTTATTGTTTGTTTTAATACAGCCAATGTCATACTTCGACTGGGTTACATCTTGATCGACTATCCGTACAAGATCGTATTGTTAGTTCCCAATAACATTGCCACATCCTCTGACAAATGCTACAAACAAAAACCAAGAAAAATGCATTTAATAACTAGGTTAACACAGGTAAATCAAATAGCAATTGAAATTTTTGTAAAATGATATCTACAGTAAAGAAATGTCAATGCTAAAACTGTGTGTTTTAATACTATATCTCAAAATATATTAATTAATTTTTAGTGTCCAATCGATTGTCGAAAAGAACTTTTACGTAATATAATTTTGATTGGAGGTACTGTATGTATTCCTGGTTTTGAAAGTCGCTTTGTTGATGAACTTAAATCACTAATAGATTCAGATCATTATAAGGAAAAATTTCAAGGAAATAAACAAGTACGACTTCACAAACTTTCTGCACCTCCCAATTGTCAGGCTTGGCTAGGAGGTTTGTGTTCTTGTGTATTTACAACGTTTGTATTATTTAATTGAGTTTTCTCAAAAGGTACATGCTTTTCATTAGTCTTTTAGTCACGTTTCCTTTATTTTAATAATTTTCCGGTTTTTTTAAAACTAGACAGCACAATAAATTAGTTTCCAGAAAAAATATTTTGGTGACGCCAACTTAATTGATTTTTTTGCGACTCAATATTCGACATAATTGGCTTTATAGATTAAGGCTTTGTCTTTTAACCTGTATTAGAAAAATATCTAATCTGTATTTCATTTCGTATTCCGTTCATTTATTCATTCCTATTTAGCCTCGATTATGTCTTCACCTCAAATCCAGTTTGCTGTAAAGCCACTTACAAAGGCGCAATATCGCAAAAGGCCTCGCCTTTTGGATTGGTTTAATCTTATGTAATAAACAAAGAATTGGTGCTGGTTTACACAAATGGCGGTTTCGTCAATTCCTTTCATTTTGGACTAATAGCAATTTTATTTAATTTGGTAGCTGTCAATGGCTTCTTAGGAGACGTGCAAATTTAAAATTTGTATTCAAATAAATTCCTAAAACTTATATTTGTAGATTCAATTAGACTTACACACTATTTTTGAGATTTTACGTTGTGATTTTGGATACTGTATCGATTTTCCAAGAAATTTACTTTCGAAAACTCGGTTATTCATTTAATTTTTCACTCCTATCTCCCATTAAATAAAGTATGATACGTGTTGCTATCGGTAGACAATTGGTTGAAATGTTGACCTGGAACTGACCCGAAGATCGCTTCCAGTTCTGTCAAGAGCCTTATAAGCTAAACTTACAAAGTGAACATCAATTAATATTGTCAGAGGTTCATTCTATTTGCAAGTATTTTTTAATCTATTTGAAGTCAAGCTACCAAATCTATTTACAACTCACTGGCGTAGACTTCAAGAATTACTTGGGTGTGTTGCATTATTTCATCACCCACAATCCGGTACACATTATAGTAAATATCCCGATTCATTCCAATTGTTTGAGATTTCTGAAATCGTTGCAATAGTATGTTCCCATATGATCTAAAGTGTCATCAATGGAATTTGGATAGGTTATTTCAACAGTAAAAATGCATTGCGTTCTCCCATTTCAACATAAAATGTTAAATTTACATTATTGACACTGACTTTCAAAATTATACAACTACTTTAGGCATTGTAGTTGTTTACAGATTATTTTCCAGTTGCAATGTAATTAATAATGTACTGATTAAATTTGTTACTCTAATTCCAAACATAGTTGCTAGGGTAATGATATTTTAATAGACAACAAATTCTAGACATTGTGAAATTTAATATACACTCCCACTATGCCACTGTTTGTTAAACAATTTTAGAATTGCACGACCGGTAGAATTTTGATAATTCCACATGCGTTTGATAGCCCAGAAATACTTATTTTTATAGTTTTAATGCATGTAATGAAACTTTTAGTTGTTTGTTTTTCTTGTACATGATAGTTATTTGAAGCGATGCGCACCTTTAATGGCTTACTAAAATGTATTGCATATTATTGTAATTTTTAGATAGCTTACAATGGATGTTGACGAAATGTTCGAAAGCTCGTCGTCGTCTTTGGAATTCGACGAGGACAGCGAAGCAACGAGTCCTATAATTGGTATTACAGCAAAGGCTGTCGTTAAATTCGATTTGTTCATGACTTTATGTTCAAATGATATTAATTGCATGGTGGACTTTATTTTTAGTAACAGCGTTGTTCAACAATCATCTTCAATAGTCACTCTTTTTAATAAACAGTTTATAACTGCAGAGTTAGTTTTTGGCGATAACATGAGTGGTGTCTCATTTTGTTTCGATGCTATTAAACAAATTTGTAGATCTGCTCATTCCATACATACCGATATTACCATTTTGAAAAAACTCCGAAGAGATATCTGTGTTTTCCTGAATACTGTTTTATCTTCGTCTAATATATTGTCTCCTGATCGCTGCGAAAGCTTTATTTTGAAGTTTATATCAATGCTGAATTTTGCAACAACTCCTTTAAAAGACAATTGTCATGAGACTTCACTCATTGGAATGAGTAAGCATATGATGTTGTTGATTCATTGTGCTTTGGATTTGTTCATTTATAATTTGGCGTTTTGGAAACAAATTGGCAAAAGGATAGATTTGCATTCACTTGATCATTGTTTGGAGGAATCTATTTTTGGCCGTGATCCTCTATTGGTGTATTTGACGATTATATTAGTCAATGCTGCATTAAATGTGAAACAAAACTCAGTCTCATTTTTTCAATCGTTTCCTCCACCCACGCCATGTGATTGCTTCATTGGTGCTTGGAAAATACTTTTTAAATTTTATGAGGAGCAACAATCTAACGATTTTGTCAAATACTTACTGAATTTTGTTGAAAGTGCTGCTTTACCTTATGAGGAAAATGTGTATTCTGATTTTTTGGTTAGTGGACTTGTTGTCGACAAATTATTGGTAATTTTATGGCTTACTGGATTTACATCTGAGCACTGTAGTGCAGGTTTTCTTTGTTCCGCTGACTTCCTAGTGGTTAAGGAATTGATGAGTAACTTTTTAATTAGTGAATCTCAACCTGATAAGCAAAAGCTCTCCATTTATTTAAGGTCTCTTTACACTATTTTTTCAAAATGTGGAGAACTTAATACTGAAATGTATTTGTTAATTTGGTCTTATTTTTTTAAGCACTTAAATTCATGTAGCTTCATTAGTAATCTATCAGTTAAAGACTTTGCTACTCAAGATCGTTCTTTTAAAGGCCACGTAGAAATTGCACGTAAGTTCTTCAGTTCTCCACATTGGAATAATGAACCTTTCGTCGGGTTCTTAAATTGCACCTTGGCATTCACTAAAAGCATTTATTATGCTGAGCGCTCTATCTGGAACAATTTCCTCAAAAAATTCTTTCACAAGTTCACCCCAGCAACAGTTTTACGCTTGAACTCAAAAGGTTTTAACAATCTGATGATGATTGTGCTTTTAGTCGAGTTCAATGTTGAGTGTAAATCTGAGTTTTTATTAAAAACATTGAGTAATCTTGAATATATCGCGATAAATGAGCTGCAGGCGCCTGAACTAACTGCATTATGCTCCCTTCTATTCACTTGTTGGCTTCAAGCTATTGAACTCTATCCAAACTTTTCATTGATTAACGAAAATTGTATTCGAATATCAAAAGTCCTTTTTCACAAGTATATTGCGATACAACAGTCCTGTCCAGACCGTAGCAGGTACTGGGACTGTATAAAATCAGTCGCAAATTCTATTTCCGATTCAGTTGAAATTACTCATTCATTGCTGTCCTTTCAACGAACCATATTGATGGATTTCATCATTCCTCTAATTCAACATGATCGATTTGAGCGAGAATTCGCTGTTCAGTTGATTACTAAGGTTTTTTCTTTAATTCGCACGTGTAAGGCAACTTCTAACTTTCTAAAAAACATGGATGCTACATTAAACACGCTGACAGTTTTGATTTATCAGCTAATTACTTGGTTGACTAACACTGTAGTGGTTGATTTAATGGACATCCATAGATTTTTTATGGAGATGATGTTAATTATACGTCAGTATCCTTGTGTTTTACATAGTAATTTAACAATACATGCGGTATTTGTAATTTTTTTTGATTGCTGTAACTACGGTTCATCAATAAGGTTCATACTTGAGCTCAGCAAAAATGACTTCATTCCGCAATTGAATGAAGTTAGCGATCTTGAGACGAGAATAGTTCGTTCTTGGGTGGCAGCAACAGTGTCGGAGACTTTTTCTGATGGTGATTTTGTAGAAGTATCAAACTTACTGTTTTCCTTTCCATATTTCAAGAGCAACTGTCAGCGCACATCAAAGAATCTTTTGTTAATTAAGAATTATATTGATTCCTTCCATTGTTCCTATAAAAATGCAGAAACATTAAATGAGCGAATGATCATTAGAAAATCTTTTATGGACGTTTTCGAAAATCTCGGGTTAATTTGTCGAGACATTCTTTCTAAAGGTAGAGCTAAGTTCGACTGCATGTACAAAATTGTAGGCTATACGTTATTTAATACAGCGAACATTTGTTACCTGAAAAATCAACATGACTGTTTGTTTCTAAAATTAATCGACACATTGTTATTAAATAGAAAAATTCTTAGTAAGCCAAACTTAGTTATGATTAGCAAGTATCTAGCTTCTTTTTTACGATCTTTTTCTCAATTAGATTATTCTGGGGATTCGGGTTTGCAGCGGAGACTTCGCGAGATAGTAACAAATTACTTCTTAGATCAGTGTCCTGACGAAAATACAAACTTCTCCACATTCGGTTTTTATCTAGCCCTAAAACCGTCATTTATTGCAATCCCGTCTGACGATGACATTAATTTTCGATTATACATATTAAATGTAGCATGCAGATGTTGTTTATCGGAAAAAAGTTTGGGTGATCTTTTTAACAACTCTATTAAAATTGTCAACTTCTGCAATGCAATAAATGAAAAGACTCAAAATGCCACTGTTAAGAAAAAGTCTTCTGAAGTCGTTAAAGAGTTAATTCAAATATTCATAGCTAAAATGTCACATCAGGCACAACGTCGTCATTTGAGTGAAATTTTGTCTAAATTACGTTAACCTGTTAATTTGTGTATTTGTAATAAATTTTTTCACAAACCTTTAATTGTATTTGTAAGAAAATATATTTTTACATAAAATTTGTAATTTTGTTTCTAATTCAAGTTTCCTCGTTTTTCATCTAGTGCATTTTTACCACATTGCTTTAACTTTAAGATTTTAAATATCTGGAAAACGTAAACAAATGAAACATCGGTTGTTACAGTCCTAACAGTCTAATATTAAACTTCCTACTTATAGTTGGCTGCAAAAAAATGAGACTGAACACCTATTTTTTAACGCTTTGTGGAAACGTATTGAGACGTTTTAGAGGAAAACTATAAAAATAAAAGACAACGAGAATTTTGTGAACTTTAAAATGGTCAAACAAAAAAGTTAATTAATTAAACTGGTACTTCGTAATTATTTGAAAACACTTACCAAACAAATTGTTTTGCTTTGCAAAGTTTCTACTTGATTTCTTCGGAATGGAAACGTTGAAACAGCTTGAAAACGCCTTTGCGACATCGCAAATTTCTCGATCAACTTATTTTCGAAAGCTGAAAAAATTCGACAAGGAGAATCTCTCAAAAGAAGAAAAGGAAGTGGACGCCCTCGAAAAATTATTGGAAAATTCATTCAGAAAAAAGTCGCAATTGCTCTCAAAAATCCCTATATTTCTGGGAAAAAAATTGCAAACCGACTTCAAACTGAAGCTGACATCTCTGTGCATGAAACCACAGTTCAGAGAACACTGAAAAAAAGTGGAGTTACAAAAATTGGCAGAAAAAATCTGATTACAAAAGAACATCAAGAAAAAAGATTAAATTTCGTGAAAGATTGGAAAGACTACACTTTTGAAGATGTTTGGATAACTGACGAGTGCGTATTTCAACTGCACAGAAACAAAGTACAAGTGTGGTCGTCAAAGAAATGTCCAAGACCAACAAAAACGGTTCCAAAGTTCGACCAAAAAATTATGGTTTGGGGAGCACTTTCCTATCGTGGGTTTTATTTGAAAATTTTAGACGGAAAAGCCACAATCGACAGTCAAAGATATTGCCAAATTATAGCTGAATTTATGCCTTATGCTGATGCTTTATATGATGATGGATGGATACTCTAACAGGACGGAGCAACCCGCACACGTCAGCAAAGACAAAAAATTGGTTTTCTGAAAATAATATCCAGTTTTCGCAATGGCCACCAAGTTCTGCTGATCTTTCTCCAATCAAAAAAAATTCAAGAAAGTCAACACATTTTGACATCTGAAATGAAGTCCAATTTAATGAAATCAGTTTCAGTTCGTTGGAATGAAGTTATTTCTACAGGAGGAAAACAAATTAGACTTTGATGCTTTTTACTTATAGTCCTTTAATGTATCTTTAAAATAGTACCTTTCTTGAGTTGTTACGTTCAGTAGTCAAAAAGTAATATGCCTTTTTTCTAGTCTCATTTTTTTGCAGCCAACTATACATTAACACATTTATTTTTATAATAAATAGGTTTTTCATGACTGTAGTTCTTAGTTATTTTAGAATTTTTTTCGTTTTGGTAACAGTATTGACAATAATTGATTTGCTTTTAGAGTAGTCCAATGAAAAGATCAAAATGGATTAATATAGAAAAGTATTTCTCCGGTATTGTAGTGTATATTTGATGTGACAGTATTCTCGAAATTAGTTTTTCTTCAAAATTGCGTCTAAGGCAATAATTTTCATCTGAAAAGTTGGATAAATGCATAATTTCAAAAAAAGTTGCTTAACCATTTTCGTGAAAAATTCAAGATGGCCACCATCAGAAACTAATCGAAATGGTCATTCACTGAAAATATACGAGAATTTACAAAAAAACTGATTTTTTGAGATGATTCATTAATCTTTCTACTGCACTAATAGAGGGACGTTTATCTAGAAGTAGACGTGTACAAAAAATTTATATTTTTCAAAATTTACCCACTTTAATTCAATGTGTTTAGCTAAATGTCAGTTCAAATTTAAAAAAGTAATTACTGGTAGTATAAAATTTTCTGGAATTAGTGTTTTCCTTGATCCTGAAAATACAAAAAATATGTAACTGAGAAAATAAAATCTAATGAATTAGCACTTTCCTTGCAATTTATTTGCTTATTGTCAACTTTTATTGTTTTGGGCATACTTTGCGTCTATCACAAAGTACTGTTCTGTGATTGAAAATAAATTGTATTACTGCAAACTACTCATGTAAAATGAATCTGTTTTTAAATAATGTTACTACTATTGCCAATAATGCATTGCCTACTAGAATCACATCGACTAAAAGACTAATTGACCACACTGTTGTATTAAAGACAAATTTAGAATTTCTCTACATCAAAAATGCAGTTGACAGTCTTAATTGTTCAGTAATACTTTCTCAGGTTAAACTTCATCTTCCACAGTTATATCATTGGGTCTACTTTTTGTTACTCCCAGCCTTCTCGGTTGAAATTTGGATCTCAATCCTTGCTTTCAGCTTACGGAGTTTATCAAGTTGTGATCTCTTGGCTCCCCATTTGTTTGCTTTAACTAATCATCCGTCGTTTCTGCTATCAAAGATAAATTTCCTGATTTAGCATGCAACGCATGGTATTTAGATGATAGTTTTCTGGTTAGGGACGTTCCATCTTTGTGTAAAATATTTGAGTTTGTGGTGTTAGCTCTGAAAAAAAGTAGGCTTGGAAATGTGAAGTATGGTCACCTAATCCTAATTGCGATTTCAGTGCTTTGCCCAAAACATTCAGACGAAAAGATGGATTATCACTCTCGGTGCTGCTATCTCCAAGTCTCTCAAATTCTTTTCGAAACGTGTTTCAAAGTCCATTGAAATTATGAATGACATAAAATTACTTGAAGACCCTCAGTTAGAATTGCATCTGTTGAGGAGCTGTGCTTCAGTACCTAAGATATCTTTTTGTTTAAGAACTTGAAGCATTTGATTCAGCAGTTCATAAGTCTCTAGAAAGTATAGTAGATTCAGCTGTTTCTGCGTCACAAAGACTACAGGCATTTTGCCAATTTCTAAAGGAGGTGTTTTATTACCACTAGCATCAACAATTGCTTCTGCTGCGTTCTTTGGGTTATATGTGGACAATAAAGAACTATGTAAACAGATTGTTCTCGTTGATTATTATATTTATTCTATGCCACATCAGTGTTTGCAAAAATTTTCTAGCAAAGGAATAGCGTTGTCTAAAATGCCTTTACACATGCCCCCAAAAGCACAGAAGTCTTTTTGTTCACTTTTAGGGCAAGTTAGCCAGAATACTTGTTTATCCTCCAGTTTGTCTCCTCGCGATAAAGCAATACTTCTCTCTTGTTTCAAAACAGGAAGTGGGGATTGGTTGGCTGCGATTACCTTGAAAGCACTTGGTCTTTCCTTCACTCCTGCTGAATTCCGAATTTTGATTTTTTATCGACTTGGCATCCCGTTAATTGATGACAAAAGTGTCCAAAATGCTTTAAGTCTTTGTCTTTATTCGGTTGATCATGCTATGTCATGCGCGGTTGATAGTGAAGTAATTGCGCGTCATGATCAACTCAGAGACGCAATTTTGCAACTGCTTTTAAATATGCTTTATCTCCTGTGCTTGAAAAATCTAATCTCACTGAGCCTCGTCGTGCTCGTCCTGGGGACATCTTTTTGCCATGCTGGTCTTCTGGCCGACCAGCCGCTCTAGACGTGACTTTAATTAGTTCACTGCAGCCTTCGATTGTTTCCTTGCTGGTACTAATGCTGGTCATGTTCTGAAAGTTTAAGACAACCGAAAGCTTACTAAATGCTCAGAATCAGTTTCAGCTGCTGGTATATCCTTCATGCCACTATCAGTGCAAGTTCTAGGAGAATGGTCCCCAATTGCTATCAAAGTATTCTCCAAGATGTCTTTTATGTCTTCTGCCAGAAGTGCCTCTTGCGATTTGAATACGATTTCTGCATATTTTTCCAGCAATTTTCAGTAATTTGTTACACTTCTATTATCAAGATATGGTCGTTAGTGTTCAAGCAATTCATGTCTAACCTGTGACATCTTGAACACAAACTCATTAAATAGTGTTATCCTCAGCATCTCAACCATAGTACAAGTCTTTCAGCAGACTTGTCAACGAGCTGAGCTTCTAACGATCCGATCCGAACCGAGCTTGAGCAGAGTATTGGATACACAACGAGCCGTTTTTAAGCTAACCAAATTTATAGTGCTGCTTGTTAATTTGAATATGCAGATTTTTCTTATTTTTTCATTCAATATTCCTTACTTATAATCGTATTTTAGAAATGTTTATTAAATAATAGGAAGAGCAATTGAAAAAATTCTGAGAGCACAAAGTTTTTTAAAAAAAATGCCGAGCTGAAGCCAGCCTCATTGGAAAGATTTTCTTCTGTAGCGAGCCGAACATACTCAAAATATAAACGAGCCGAGCTGAGCTTAGAAATTACGGCTCGTTGACAATTCTGTTTTCCAGTATCGATCACCCAAAAAATAATCATTGTAATGCTAATTTTAGATAAGATAAGATAAGATATTCTATATTTAGAGACTTTTATTCCTTTGTCTGCTGAATCTCTTGGCGGTTGGTCTCCTCTTGCCCTCAAACATCTTCAAAGAATTGGTTCTATGGCAGCATCTCGTTATGCTAATATTGATCATAAGTTTGTAATCAGATAATTTTTTGAGGCAATGTCAATTATTCCTCAGAGGGATAATGCCATCCTCATAACATCACGTTATTTCAGGTCTTAAACCAACTCTTTCAGTAAACCATCAATCAGGAAGATGCCAATTTATCTTAATCTAATATTTTATTATTATTTTTTTTAATATTACTATTATCTGCTCTCATTGAGAGTAAAAAAGACGCCGCTACATCAAATGTTTTGTCGACTCCATCAAAGTAATTCTTCCGAAGCTCTTTTATTTCTTTTCAGTCAGTGCATTTAAGATCTCAACGACACCTCTACTGAAACAGAATCCAATCATACGTCTCATATGTCTTCAGTAGAATCAGAATCTTCTAATGAAACAGAAATCTCTCCTTCGTCACCTGCAATAAAATCTAAAGATTCCGGAGTGCAGCCATCATCCGCATCAACACATTGTAATGCTAATTTTAGATAAGATAAGATATTCTATATTTAGAGACTTTTATTTACAATTTCAGAAACTGATAAATTCTCGAAATAGCGCCAATAATGTACAAAAATAATAAAAAGACATGAAATATATACAAGAAAAGCGTCATTTTAGGCTACGGATATTATAGTCTTGTAATAGTATATGTATCGATTTTTGTTCTCCTTAAAAAAACAATTTTAAATTTGGTGATTCTTAAATATTCTATTTTGTAATGTTGATTTTGTAAAATATCATAGATTGTATTAGTTGAAAACAATAACGCATACTATAAGTACATCACTTCCGAATGGTCAATCTCTGACCACTGTTTTACAGCTATACAATTTTAATTCAACCCGAAAATCTCGCTATATAATATTAAAACTTCGGCAGTGTATTGAAAATATAGAAATGTTTTTATGCAAAAGAAGGGAAATATGTATGTTTATAGTTACTATTTCATAAATTGTAAAACAATTAAGTTCTTCTGAAATCAAAAAAACTTCTCATTGAAAACTTGCTAAAATTGGGTGGTTTAAGTCATTCAATGTTTGAAATATTACTTACTAAAAATAATATATACTATAAAACAATAATTTTTATCAGATAATCTAGAGGTACTGAAATTCTTGCTAGACAACAGCATTTTTGCAACATGAGTTTTGTCTCGAGGGCTTCTAAATACAGGGCTGCTCACTTGAGAAACCGGGAGGTGTTCAGGAAGGCCTATTAGATTTTTATGAAACTGTTATTTAGAGTAGTTGTTGATGCTGAATCGAAAACCCACTTAATTTTCTGATTTAAGGTTTATGTTGACAAGTACCGGCTGATGCCCAAAATATTCAAAAATGTTAATTATTGTGATTAATTAGGTATTGTAATCTATTCAAACAACTATATTATGTCTTAAAATTAAAATAAATCACTAATATTGTAAGCTGAATGTTATCTTGATACATATTTTTATGATATTTTAACTAAAATCTCAAAGTGCACTTAAAACCAAATACATCCCTAAATCATTGGCCGCGATGTCTCCACTCCGCACTTAAAAACGTCACTGACTTATCCATCAATAAAGACGACGAACATTGCAAACTTGTAGCACCATTTTTGGCCCTCAGTCGAAAAGATTTATTCTCATTGCATTCATTTCTGAAGGATCACACGCATATTTATCTTTATCTTATCTTCTTTGTTAGGCATTAGGTAAAAGAAATGCAATCTTGTTTTAGAATAGGCAATTACAGTACAACATAAGTCAATAATCAAATGCTTTCCATAATTAGAGAACCATAAAATGAACGAGCTCTCTGTAATTGTAAAGCTAATAGCTAAAACACATTGGGGAGCCCTTTTCCGGAAAGACTTCAGTTCGTTGAAATCATTTATTAGAAATATATAAACAACCAGACTAGAAGTGAACTGAAATTTTTGTGATAAAATGTATTAAACAAATACCACTATATATATATATATATATATATATATATAATGTAAGTAAAGATGTAATTTTGGGATATAATAATATACAAAGGTTTTGTTTGAATATTTAATTTATCACAATTAATGCTTGTGAACATTTTAAGTATCAGCCGGTACCTGTCAACATAGACCTTAAATCAAAAAATTAAGTGCGTTTTCGAATCTATCATCAAAAACTACTCTAGATAACAAAGTTTCATAAAAATCTAATAGGCCTTCCTGAACACCTCCCGGTTTCTCAAATGAGCAGCCCTGTATTTAGAAGCCCTTGGTTTTTCTCCAAAACACAATGTGCTTTTCGTAAAGGTATTCCTTCTAGAAGTATTTTTCAAACTGAATACAAGAGACAAAATACCAGCTAAAATACATTTCATAAATTCATTTAGAAAACTTAAATTTAAGAAAAATATGATGAAGAACTCGTTTACTAATTTTTGTATTGACTTATGAAATGAATTACCACCTCAAATGTAAAAATGTATTTTGAACCAAGAAAAATCAACTATTTAAATTACCAAAGAACTCAATCAATTTCAAACAACCAAGCTTAGTCATTGAATCAGCAAAAACTTTTTCTAAAATCTTAATACGTGCTTAACACCTTATTTGTAGTGATTTTATATACAGGGGATTTTAAAAATAAATATTGCTGTTATTATTATTAATACAAGTTATTGAAAATTTGAGAATATACAGTAGCGATCAAAAGCTTTCGGATAACTCGCTAAAAACTATAAATTTGTGTACCGCATTATTTAAACTAATAGCAAGCCTTATTCCTATTTTTTCGCTAAAATAATTACTTTCCCTGTAACACGAGTATTTTTTTCTGAAATGATTGCCCGTTAACAAAACATGTAAACGAATTTCTGCAAATTACCTGTATGTAAAGGCCGATCAAAAGTCTTTGGACACAATGTTAAGCCCAATCTAAACCTCTTGAAACGCAGAAACAAACACAAAAACTCATCTTTTACTAGACTATAAGTGTTAAACAAAACTAAATAAAACAATAACAGTGCAATAACAATCAATCTTTCGTGTGTCCACCTGAAGCCGCAATGACGGCTCTCATTCTGCAAGACATAGTTTCAAAATGTTTTTGAATATCTTAGGTAGAAATATTTTAAAATAAAGTGTGTATGGTGTTCCATAAACTTTCCAGGTTTGAAAACGGTGGTAATTTTGCCAATTTGATTATTTATAATTTGCCAAAGGCCTTCTATTAAGTTAGGGTCGGGACTTTGTGCCGGCCATTCACTAGTCGTAATCCCACCTGTCTGCTCAAGGCGATCAAAAAATTGCATTGTAGTTCGCGATTTTTGACACGGGGCGTTGTCCTGAATTAGGCAATCATCAATATGCGCCCTTGAAACAAAAAAATCTTTCAATGTGGTAAAATATTTGGCAGTCCATGGTTCCATTAACTCGAGCCAGTGATCTTGTACCGTCGAACTTAACAGCACCCCAAATCTTCAACATTTTGACACCATGCTTTACCGTGTTTGTGACAAATCACATGTAATGCCTGATGCTTGAAACGACGACAATGTTCGCGCAGTCTAGGCCGCAGCTGAAACGATGATTTGTCTGCGAAAATCATTCAACTCCAATCTTCAACATATTCCAGTTTTGACGCTCTCTTGCAAATGATAGTCGGTCACTTAAATGTTTTGATCGTAACGCGGGCTTTCGCCGCCCAAAATAAGATTTAAGACAGTACTTTACCAAAATTCGTCTTGTTGTTTGAACAGAGATGGTGTTATCTGGAAATACTGCCTTGTGCAGTTCGACAGCATTAGCTTTTTTGAAGTAAGAATAAACAAGGACCTCGATCTATGCGAAGACTTCATGCGTCTTTCACTCTTATGACGATTACAAATCGAAACAAATTTTTCGTATTTTTGAATAATTTAATGAACAGTGCTTTTCTTCAATAATAGCAGTGCCGAATCGAGTTTTTTTTGTTATGAAATTGAATAATTCTTTCACGCAGAAAATCAGCAACTCTAGGCATGATGTAACAACTGAATAGTTTAGAATGATATTAAATGCAAATTAAAGGAATCTGCAACCTGATTCGTCAAAAGTTAGCGCTTAATTAAAATCCAGGCCCACATTATTGCAACTAAGTAAGGTGCCTGAATCATTAAAATATTATACGCTATACGTAGATAAATTATCCCCTGTATTGTGGATTTAAATTTAAATTTTTTGTGGTATTCGCAAATGGTGAAAACCGATAATTTTGTTAATTTAAGTTTCCAATAACTTTTGATCGCTACTGTATTACTACAAAAAGTTAAATTTCTAGGTTTTTCTAATGAAAGTATAGGTCTCATTTTTAGTAACTTTTATAATCGTGTGCAACCAATAAAGCTTAATTAATCTTTTTCAAATTTGGTTTGTTCTAAAAAAATTGAATCCCACAAGAAACACTTTTGTGTCTCTTACTATTTAATATTTAAATAAATTATTGTGATATCGTTGGGATCAAAGCATTATCATTTTGACATTAAACTTTTCTAAAACTTTTCTGTTGAATATAAAAGTGGCCACATTATAAACACATTTTTGATAACACACGAAAGACAAATAGAGGCTTTAAAATACATTTGAAAACATAATTGTCTCAGCTTGTAACTTGGTGACAAAGTTGTTTGACAAGTTTGCCATGCAAAGCGTGACACGCAGATAAACGTCTTGAAACTGAATCCATTAAACGGACTCTAACTTTTCGATATATTTGGTGTTGCGATTCCAGGATGTATCTCAATAATTATTTAAGATTTGTGGATTTTTTTTCTCGACAAAATCCTTCAGAATCTGCCACACGTTCTCTATGGGTACTAGATTTTACCATTGCATAACTTGAATATCATTATTGGTAAAAATTCTTTTGTCGATTTTGAGGTATACGGGGTTGCTCCATCTTTTTCAAAGATCCATGAATCGGGATATAAGCAGGTTGAGTATGGTACAAATTCCTCGAGTATTTGGCAATATTTTGAACTATTAATTGTATGTACCAGTGCCATCTAGTGTGAAAACTAATGATAGTAAAATTTTAAAAAGTGGCCACTTTTTTTACTTGAGCTATACAAAATTGTTTTCTACAATTTCCAACTAAAACCGAAAACACTTAGACTGGACGATGAGAACAACCACCATTGATATTAAATGATTTGTCCGATAGAAGAACATGCGAAGTTCTACAATATGCAGATGATACAATATTATTTAATGCTAATAAATTTCCTGAAAAAGCCCCATTGCACTTCTATCGCTAAATATTTTACTTCTTTAAGTGTAAGAGTGAATCCCTTAAAAACTCGATTCTTCATTGTTAAATCAAAATCTGCATCTACTGATGCTTCACTATGTGGAAACTTAATTTCAACGGAGTTCATATAAAACACGTTGAGTCCTATAAATATCTAGGAATTATTTTTGACTCGCATTAAAGTTTTGAAAAGCAACTAAAATCATATTTTAGCAGTTTAAATAGAAACATAATCAGCAATATATTTAGCTAAATATTTAGCATAATCAGAAATGGAAATTTCCCGCACTAAATACTGTGGCGAAACTTATGTTGAACAAACCTCGAGACAATATGTAGAAGAATTCAACAGCAAAGAGCATCAACAGAAAAATCTAATAACTGATCTGTGATTATCACTTTAATTATAAAATATTATGTAAGACAAGATCAATTTACATGAAAAGCATCTGAATCATATTATATAATATATTTAAAACAAACTTTAAATAAAAAAGACCATTACATACTCAAGATATTATTTTCATTGAATAAATAAAATAAATTACATCGAATTTTGTTAAAATTTAGTGCGGTAAATTTACATTTCTGATGGCGCTAAATATTTAGCGAAATATATTCCTGATTGTTTTTATTTAAAATCATATTAGAATAATGGCCATATGGATTAATGAAAAGAATATATCTCAAAAACTTCCAACAGATATAAACCAAAAATTTCTCAGAAAATTTTAGGTTCAACTAAATTAGGCTATCAAAGTAGCAGTAAATGGTCATTGCATTAATAAAAATAATTAATGCAAAAAAATCTCAAACTTATTTCTACATCCTCAATGTTGCATCTATATAAAATTAGGTAAAAAGCGAATAACATAAAACTCATTTCTAAACGGCCATAAATATATAGAATAAATTACCAAGATACATCAAATAAATAGATTAACGAACTTAGATCGATATTAAAAAAATACTTTTACATGTATGTTATAAAAAAACTGAAATGACGAAGTTATAAATTTTACATTTTTTATTGTTCCGACAATTTGTGCATATGGATTTTTCTTCTTCAGATGTGTAAGATTACTGAAAATTTCTATACATGTATGTTCTCTAACAGTAAACTGTATGGAAATTCAACAAAACGTGTTTAAAAATTCACATGTATACATATTCTGTGCAAAAAGTAGCAAAGAAGGTTGTCCGATTAGTTTTTTTTGAGATTGCAGAGTTATAAGTGGACGGATTGAATTCAAAAAAGTTCCGCTTGTATGGAGGCTTAGCTTAGATTTTCTTCAAAATAACATTCATTAGGGTCAAGAAATCTGCGATCAACAGATTGTGTCCTGCACAATATTTTGCATTCTAGACTGAATTTTTTAATAATTAGCTCATTTCAGTCTCTATGATGCAATTTTTTGTTTTAATTTAGTTAGCAAAAAATCAGCTGAACTAAATTTATTAATTAAACAAAATTCAAAATTATTATATTATTTGGTTTTTGAGAACTTCAAATATTTTTGTATAGGAACTATTCCAAATCCAAAAATGTTTACAAGCAACGGTATAAATTTTTCGAGGTTTGGTTACTCAATGCTTCCACGCAGCATCAAAGGAGTCTTTAATCCGCTGCCACTTTCAGCAATTACGCACCGTAGTTTACTCACCGTCACCGGCAATCAAAGACACGTCAAAATTTCACAAATACCGCCGCCGAAAGATGCACACCGCTTTGCCACTTACCGACCAATTACCACGCCTGTGCTTCACCGCCAACATCAAGCATATGCTGAAGTTCTTTTTATGCCGCCACCACTATTACCCGCTGAGGTTCAAAGAATCCGAAACTTTTTAAGACTATTTTAATGACGGTAATTTTTCTTATTATTATATTAACAAATGGGTTATGGCGAATTTTTCATTTTTTCGCCGTAACCTATAATAGTTCACATTGGAATTTTTCTTAATTATTCTTATTTCCCTTAATTTTAAAAGTAATATAACATTATTGAATAAAAAGCTCAATATTAATGGCAGGCGTAGCATTTATCACCGATTTAAACTATTTCGTATAATAAAAAATTGACAAAACAATATTTCCTCTTTTTACATTAGTTATTAATAATGGCCGGAATTGAACCTAATCCTGGTCCTTTCAGACCAATCAAAGTAGGCGAATACACGCAAAGCATTAATATAATACAATCAATAAATTCGACTAAATATATTCATATTAACTTTCAAAACCTTTCTACAAAAAAAATGAATACAAGAACTTGGCACAAATTTTGTCCTTGGAGTATCTGAAACATGGTTTACAAATAATCATGAAAATTCTCCTTGGTCAATTGATAATCATAAATTTAAACTATTCAGAACAGATAGAAATCAAACTTTACATTACAATAAAACAAAAAGAGGAGGTGTAATATTCCTAATTGATAAAAAATTTAAACCTAAACTTCAAAAAAACATTTCAACCAATAACACATATAAAAGTCTTTGGGTTGACATCCAAGACCCGCTTAATTATAATAGCAGACAGCATTAAGTCATAACACAAATATAATGTTAATGAGCGACTGGAATCTATGCTACAAAATTTCCTTTCAACTTTCAATATCTTACTAATAAATCAATGCGTTCCATCCCGAATTTCTGCAAATAGCCAAACCTTGATTGATTATTTTATGGTTTCAGAAAATGAATCTTTATATAAATACATTTGCTCTGAACCTGCTCTGACCATTGCCTTTTAATAACTTATTCTAATAAGCAAAAAATTAAAAACCCAACTAAATCTTGGATAAAAATAAGAGAAAAATCAAAAGAAAATGTCTTAAAACTTATAAATAATTTAAAAACCGAACATTGGAGTAGAATTTACTGTTCACAAACACCTAATGAAATGATATGCAACTTTAATAAAATTATTTTATTCTATTTAGATATTTGTTGTCCTGAAAGGAAAATTTTAACTCTGAAAAAATTTGATAATGTGTCTAAAAAGTTTCTAAGCCATGGATTTATACAAAATGCTTAGAGATAATTGAACAAAAGAAATCTAAATGGTAGGAATACAAAAACTCTAAAACTGCAAAAAAATATAATGCTTATAAAAATTCACGTAATTTGTGCAATATTTACACACAAAAAGCCTACAACAAATATTGCCGTTCTGAGTATCAAAACATCTCTTCTCAAAAAGGTAGGTAGGACTTTATAAATAGTTAATTAAATAGGAAACAAAAAATGAAAAAAATTATAAAGGAAAGGTAATCACTAACAATAAGGTCATGAGTAAAATATTTAATGAAGTATTTTGCAACTTAGGAAATTTTGATGGAGTAAATACTCCCTTTAAGATCAGTCAAGTTCAACCTATAGCCGCCCTTTTTTCAGATTCGTGACTAAGTTTGAAATTATCAAATCTATTCAATCTTTAAAATACAATTCTAGTGGTCCCTTCATTATCCCAACTTGGTCTCTAAAAATTGCTCCAGATATAATAGCTGAGCCACTTTCATACATCGCAAACGCGTGCATTAGACATTCGACTTTTCCTAACCAATTAAAATTGGCAAATATTACTCCATTATTTAAAAAAGATGACCCAAATGATTGTTTGAACTATAGACCAATTCCTGTGACATCGGCGATTAGTAAGATTTTTGAAAGACTTCTTTTCAATCAAATTAACGAATATTTATGTAAACATAATCTGTACTCTCAAAATTAATATGGTTTTCGTAAATATATTTTTACAAATGATGCCTTTTTAACAGCTACCGAAAATTGGAGAAATAGCATAAATATAGATGAGTGTTCAGCATTTGCATGCTTAGATTTATCAGAAGCATTTGACTCTATCGACCACCACATATTAATTAAAAAAATAACAATTCTGGGCTTCTCAGACAAAAGTGCAGACCTAATAAGCAGTTGTCTCCATATTCGTAGAGTTAAACTAAATGGAATTCTCTCTGACTGGATTTTTATTAAAAATGGTGTTCCACAAGGAACAATTTTGGGACCGTTACTATTCAATATGTATGTAAATGATTTGAGCAATCATACCACATGTAATGTTATACAATATGCTGATGATACTAGGCTATTTAGTTCACATAGGTCTCCTGAAATTGCTATAAAAGTTCTCTAAGAAAATTGCACTCTTCTTGCACAATATTTTGATTCACTAAAACTAAGAATAAACCCATCTAAAACTCAATTTTACAAAGCAAATATCTAGTGTATTAAGAAAATGGCCACTTCAATAAAGGCTCTTAGCAATGTATCATAACAGCTTCCAACCACAACAAAAATTCAATTAATTCACACATTAATACTAATTCACTTTAATTATGGAAACATACTGTATACCGACATTAATCTACAACTTTTGAATAAATTCAATGTGCAAATAAAATGGGCTAAAAAAGCAGTTAATCATATTTATAACAGAAATCAAGAAACTAACAAAAACTTTTCTAAATCTACAATGCATTATTTATAAAAATATATTAACTACTTTTTTTAAAAATATTTAACAATATTGTTCCATACCACAAATCCAACTTTCTATCCTCTAAAATATTGCTTAGACATAATCATAGAACACTAAAAAATAGGCCTCTTCCATATAACATGAAAATAATGAAAAATTCATTTCTCAACTCATCAATAAATATATGGAATAATTTGCCTATAAGCATAAAACAAATAAATCAATTAAGAGTATTCAAAAACGAAATTAAAAAATACTTCTGTAGGTATACAAAGGAAAGGCTTGAATACAAATGGCGAGATTTTAAATTTTATAATAGTGATTATTCAATAGACCGCATCTAACCTAAATTCGCCATAGCCCAAGCTAGTAATTGTAATTATTTTTGTAAATATTATCTTTTTATGTGTTTTGTTCGTTTATTTCTATTGTTTGACGCTATTTAGTGTTGTAAACAGTATTTTATATTGTAAAAAGCAACTCTAAATATAGATATTTCATTTTCATTTCACTTGTGTGATCTTGTAAGAAATGGCATATTTTCTGATTTCGTGTTGAAAAATATGCTGACAATATCAAGCTGTATTGCAGCAATGAAAGATGGGAGAATCTTGCATCTTGTGTTGTTTCAGATTGTACATAATTATCTTTATTAATTCTTAAATTATGCATTTATAAAAATTTCGGAAAGGAGAAAAATGTCTGGGTTATTTTAGGAGATATTTTTAAAGCTATAGAACTGTTAATGCCGAAGAGTAGTGCAATATTTAGACTTGGCTCGAAACACCTAGACGGTTTGTTGACCTGATCCTGTTCTTTGCTGCCTAATTTATGACCTATTGGTTGAACCGTTTCCAGGCCTAAGCAGAACATTCAAGTATAGCTAATGCAGAAAAATTAAAATTTCCTTTCAAATCATCAATTTAAGATATATAGAAAAACTAAATTGTTTAATCAAAAATAAATAAAAATTTCGAACCATTTGAAGAAACCACACGAGAAGATATTCATACATTTAAAAGAAATTAATACGTAAGAAACGATTTGGTAGAGTTAGTAAAATGTTTGAAGGAGTTAATATATAATTAAAAGAAATATTGTCAAGGAAAAATTAACAAATGGTGGGCTTCTGTAAATCAAATTATGAGCCGCAATACACTATCAAAGATGAATAAAGAACCTAATGCTAATCACATCAATAAAATGATTGTAAATATATCAAATTATTTGAGTTACAAACTAGCCAGAACTCCTAGTTTAGATACTAAAGAGATTCTGTCATTTGACAATGCATCAAGTATTTTATGCATTGAAAATGTTAAAATAACATCAACAGGATATGATGGAATCCCATATTAGTTTACACAAAAAAATTCGTATATACTTACTCCAATAATTCATTATAATTAATTAAATTTTTGAGGAATCTCTAAGAACCACTAAACTCACAAAAATTTGAAAAACTGTTAGAATATTCCAATTACAAAATCCCAACACGCTAAAAATGAATTAATTCAATATTGTCAGGAAATTTTGAAAAGCTTTTGTTTAACATTCACATCAAATATATCTAGAACAAACATTTACATGTAAATCAACACGATTCAAAAACAAATGGAACAAAACTGCCATTATTTATCTACAAAATCGAATTTAGTCATATAAAAATAGAAATTATGATTATGTAAGATTAATCAGCTTTGATATCAAGAAAGTCTTTGACAATGTAAATCACTACATTTTATTTGAAATATTAACAATATAACGCATTTAAATCCCTACATCATTAATTGGCTTGTTAGTTTCATTAGCAATAGAAAACAAATGTTTAGTGATGATAACAGATTTTCAAATGTAGAAGAGAAAACAAAGGTAATCCTCAAGGTTCCGTTTGTGACCCATTTCTGTTTAATGTATGTACTGACTCTTTAATATTTATTATTATTAATTAAATGTTTTAAATTTCAATATTCAAAATTGGGAAGAGAAATCAATGTATCATAAGCACATTTAATGATCCATTTTTAGTGTTAAGCGTTTCAAAATTTAAACTTTCTACCAATGAAATCTATTTAATTATTGTAAATTTAGTGTAAATCTCTTGATATGTCTATATACAGTTTTAGTTATAAAAGGCACTCAAATCATAACATTGCACGTTTGATGGACGATTAATTTTTTTAAATTAGTTCCTTGATTTCTTTACTTTTATTTCTTATAATACTATTAGATGAATTGCGTCAGTGCTAATTTTCAAAAAGCAGTTTTTTTCAATTTTCTCAATTAGTTATAATAATGTTAGTAAGTTATTTTAAATTGTGGTATTTAGATTGCGGGACAGGAGATAGAGTGTTGGTTTCACTTTTGATGTTACTTGGAGAGCACATTCTGTCTAGCTTTTGTAAACATCCCGCTTGATTACATATATTTGCAATTTTCAAACCTAAAGAAATATCAATTACCTTAAATATATGTATATAAATAAGATTGTATATATACTGTAAGCATGCATGTGAAAAGCCATATAAAGTAATGTACCATCATATGCTGATTTAAAGCAACGACGAAGACTACAGGGATACCAATGACAAATTTCACAACGTCGTTGTCTGCAAAGAGCATCATAGAAATGAGATTGGTTACCCTGATTGGTTACAAAACATAACTGATTTGGTAGTAGCTTGTGCTTACATGCATTGCATATCAGGCATTGAGCGTGAACTGCACATGAAATTATAGAGCTCTTAGACGATATTGTTATCATATAAGACTTGTGAGACGAATCGCAAATTGGTAAATGGCATACAGTGCACTCTTTCTAAAATTAAAACAGCTACAAAAATGTTATCAATATACATGCACACACAACACAACACAAATATATCACATAATTATTAAAAGTTTTTTCAAATATGGCTCACAACAACAATTTATATATAATACATACATGTGTAGGGTGTCCAGGATTTTATAGCAAAAACAAAATGCTTGTAATTTCTATAAAATACTTTATATGAGCATTTTCGAATTCCTCCTAATTCTTGAAAGAGGGGTATTCACTTTTTCATTTCAGCTTTGTGGTTACGATTGATTATGAACAATATTTTTTTCTTTAAAAACTCAAACATTTTTTAGGCATCGAGTATCAGTGAAGAAAAACGACAAATTCTTGCCAGAAATAAGCTCTTTTATCATGAGTAATTCAAATTTAAAGGAAAGGATACGAATAAAATTATCAATAAATCTATATGTCAACCCATAACCATCCTCTTCAAGACGAGTGATATCTTCTGATGATCTATTCAACAGTCGGCCTATAGGAGTCTTGTGGGATTTCATTTGCAGTAGTCGTAATGACATCCTTGAGATCATGTATGCCATCGAGGTAACCCCAGAAAGCAAAATCGACTGGTGAAAGATGGGGTGAATACGCCGCCAAACAAACTATGCTCTTTGTGAAAATAACCGTCCAGGAAATTTTGCGTTGAGAAGCTGGAAAGTTCGATGCGCAGTATATGCCCTCGCTTCTTCTTGTTGGAATCTTGCTGATGACAATTTTCGCCTTGCTTTGAGCTGAGGAATTACGTAATCAGCCAACATGCATGATCGTGAAACTGAGTGGATATAAAGGTTGGAATTCCAGTGAAGATGCTAATCGAAGTGAGTTGACAAACTTAGGAAAGATAACATTGAGATTTATTCATTAACGTAAAAATGCTATGATATGAGTTTACAGGACTACTTACATGTATACTATATAATCTTGCCCATTTAGTTTTTGTTTCCTCTGAGCTATCCTCTTTTTTATACTACTCTTCGTTAAAGTAAAAATAAATTTTAAAATTGGGACAATAATTTTAAATCACCCTGCATATTTAACTCATATGCTTAAAATACAATTTATGAAATAAGTATTAACATAGCAACACACCCTTAAGCTCACTTATGGACATGAGATGAGAACTCACTTCATTTGAAATGTTTTGAAAAACGGATTAATATCTATTTTTGTGTTCTTTTCAGGATTGGATGATGGATTGCAGACATTTCCCAGTGCCTGGTGTAGAAATGGTGGTGTTTTATTTGTAATTTGAACCAGTGTTTACTATATATTTAGACCGAAAAAATTTACTTTTAAATCCCTTTGAATTTTAATTTGTGAATTATTAAAATATTTTACATTTACCTATACATTACACACGACAATATTTTATGTGAAAGCCGCTCTAAAATGTATGAAGTTATATGCTTAAATCCGACTAAGTTTACACTTATTTCTTTTAGTTGGTCTATAGCAGGGATTCTCATTAGGAGGTGAATTTCTCCAGAAGTGAATTTCGGGATATAGGGAGTGTGAATTATGACCTTGGAGGAAAAAAGTCTACAGAAGACGGTCTGGGCCGAATATCGTAAATAATCCATACTAACTATCTTCAGGGAACATTGAAATTTTGGAAGTGATGGGTTGAATGAGATTTCAACAAATGGTAAAAGGGGTGAATCGGTCAAGAAAGCCTTGGTTTAGAATGATTGTATGAATTACTTCTTACATTGAAGCATTAACCCTTTCCCCACTGACATATTTGTTATCCCATTCCGAGTGACTGGGTGGATTACACCCGTACACCTGATATATAGAGAAAAATCGGTTTATTCCTAATCTGAGTGACTGGGTGGTTTACACCCACAAGGTGAATGATGAGATGTCATTAGGTAAGGTTGTAAACCAGACCCTGGGTCCCATATAATTATAATTGTATGGCAATAGTACAATTTTTGAGTTACTTCCCCTTCATTAATGAGAGTTATCCCATTTCTTAAGAGTAATTGCCCTTGGTAATTACAATGTACTTTCACTTTCTTAACTGAATCAAGCACATGTGATTGATTGTGATTGTTAACAATAACAAAATTTGTTTTTCTATCCTAATTTTTCATTAAAGAACAGCATTACCTCACTGAATTTTTTCTGACATCAGCATTTACTTACAGGTAAGAACTTTTACAATAATTTGTTGTTGTCAGTCTAATGTTTAGATAGTT
>CABFPE010000180.1:762815-782764 GCA_900660155.1 Hofstenia miamia
GTTTAAGTCAGTTACAACTGTACTTGAGTGCACGCACTGAGCTAACATAAGGTACACATAATTAGTTCCAGTTAAGCTGAGGTGGTGCCGTGGACTCAATCATCAGTTATGAAGGAGAGGAGCTGTCTTGTGGAGATCAGCTTTGGGCAGGAGCCCATGGAAGAACCAGAGAGGAAACGTCATACTGCTCTGTCACCTAAACAGTGATAGTCAATACTCAATTATTTAATTAACATAACTAGTTAATAAGGGAGAAAGGTCTGATGGTTCAACAACTTGGTAACACCTCACCCGCAATTCACCGAATACTCATTATCAGTAATTAGACACGGCGCAATAAGCTAGGTGGAGGTTGTTACAGTGATGAAATGGATGAAGCCGAAAGTGGAACCATGCAGTGAAGGATGAATCAACAGGGACAATGATCAACAATTACCAAACAAAAAATGTTGTGATTCATGAAAACTCAGTAACTGTGTAGTGTAATGTTCCTTAATGTTACTTACCTTTAGTAATTTTGTACAGCAATTGGTTTTGTTATTACTCACAATAAAAGAATCTACACAACTGGAATGCATTAGCTTGTTATTGTGCCTAGATATAAGTATCCTTATATTTAAGTATGTACATGACACTATTTACATGGAAACAATTGATTTAGCCCAGCAAACATTGGAAGTCCAGAAGTCCACAAACAATTATTAACATATCAAATATATGGGTGTTTGTAGACACTTCATATGTATAATAGTTCATATTCCCTAAATATTTGATCTAAGATAAAGTGTTAACCAATGACTAGCTGTCCAGCTATTTTATTGCATTTCTTATAAGTAAAAGTGAAATGATAGGAAAGCTATGCAATAAAAATATGTATTTGTAGATTTAACATATAAGCACACTTTCATTAACAGAACATCTACTCAAACAAAGCTCAGATGGAGATGTGCTGCCCAATGCAAAGTCTGATCAATGACTTTGGGGTTCCTGAGAACTATTTGTGTGCCTCAAAATTTAGCTTTCTGTTTGCATTATTAATCAAACCTGTATAATACAAAATAAATCCAAATTTAATTTAATATAATTCATCAACAAAATAATCTTTTACATCATAGTTATACTGAGATATGCAAAAAAACAACATGTACCTGTCTTTCATAATTCTGATTTGTTAACCTGTTCTTTGTCTGCACTTTTGCCACAATGTAGCTATTAATTAGCTTAGCAAGATTGTCCTCTGCCATTGGTCAAACAACAGGTTGCCAATAGATACTATTTCCACTAATCAATTACTACTTGTACAAATTTTTAAATTTATAAATAGGCATAAATCAAAGAATAATATAAAATCTGTTTTTTTGTTTTTTCTTCTTTATTCTTCACCAATGCTGCCATGCTTGCCCTCCAGGTTAGCTAATTAAGGATGATTGCTCTCTCTCTCTTTCTCTCTCTCTCTCTTTCTCTGTGTATCATATTGTCTACCTTTTTAATGAGGCTTACTGCTTCTGGCATTTCCCAATTTATTGTTTGATACTGTTGTTGTTTTGTTAGTTTCATTATTACTTTGTTCTTGGAAATCATTATTTTCTTGTTAAATAGAAATTGTGGATCTTGTTATTTCTTGTCCATAGTGAACAAGCTCCTGAGTTCATTGAGTTTTGTTTTAAACTCCTTGTAGTGTTTTTCATGGAGACATAATTTTTTATGGTTATCATTAATGTCATTATCACGTCAACTCTCTCTTTCTTTTTCTCTCTCTCTCTCTCTCTCTTGAGTGAGTGAGTTAGTGAGTGGAGTGAGTGAGTGAGTGAGTGAGTGGCACTCAACTGTGCTTAGTTTATTCATTGATTCTTACTACACCATTGTCAGTGACATTTTAGTTATCATGCTTGTGAATACATTAAAGGCAACAATAAGAGATCCAAGTAACATCAAATTTCTGAGAGCTTCAATTTCTTCAGGATTCCTTGACAACATTGCAATGGCCAGTGACAATTTGGCTGGCCACTTTTCCCCAAAGTTGCTGCAGCAAGACAAAGAACCTGCCATCTATTTTACAGCTCTGCCAACAATGCAACTCATTTTCTTCAGCCTTTGTCTTTCATCCAATGAAGTTGGTGTGAAAGGAAATTTTAGAGAATTTTCAAAAGAAACAGGGATCATTCCCAAAGGAACATTTTCTCATCATGCTGTAAGAATTATGTCACAGGTTGATGCTCAAAAATGTTGCTAGCAACTTGATCTCTGGTTTCCTCTGTACATGCCTATACCTTTTGAACATGGTTGAGCCACTGAAGTGTCTTCTCAGAGGAGCATTGCCTTCTGCTTATACCTTGTTTGTCTCTCTGATTCCATCCTACTCTGGTATATCTTCTTTCCTTCACTCTCAGTTCTTATCTTCCTTAACTCCTTAGTGACCTCCAGTATTGACCCTCTAGGTTGTGCTTCTACATACTCTTTTAGTGGTAGTGCTTCTGCTTCTACAGTATCCTCCACACTTAGCAGTCCTTTCCCTCCTTTATGCCTTGCCATGTACAACCTATCCACATCTCCATTTAGGTTGAAAGCCCTCTCTGCTGCTAGTACCTTCCTTGTCTCTCTGTCTAGCTCCCTAAGTTCATTCTTGTTCCATCTAACTATTCCTGCCGAATATCTCAACACTGGTATCGCCCATGTATTAATTGCTTTTATACTATTCTGCCCATTCAATGCTGACTTCTGTAGTACCTTCCTTACTCTCCTCATGTATTCTTTCCTTAGCCTCATCTTCATTTCCTCATGATCTGTTCTGTCTTTCTCTATCACACCTAAGTACTTGTACCCCTCTTTAACTTCCTCAATCTTATCCCCACTGCTTGTCCTCAAGCCATCTCCATCCACACACTTGCCTCTAGTCATTGTCACTGCTGCACACTTTCCTAATCCAAACTCCAACCCTGAAACTCTGCTTGCCTTCTCCAATTTCTGCACTTGCTTCTGCAACATCTTCCTTGAACTAGCGTACATCTTCAGGTCGTCCATGTACCACAGGTGACTCATTGTAGCATCATCCAAAAGCAACTAAGCTGCAAGTAAAGAACAACGTAGAATGATTAATATTAATTAGAATTGATTGTAAAATTTAGTTAATGATCTTAGTTATTTTTGTAAGATGCAACAAAGCTTTAATATTGTTCAAATTAAGAAAACTTGTTAGCTGATCAAGCAACATTTGACAAATTAAATTGAACGAAATAACGCCTCAGCTTCTTCTCACGTTATTGTCGCGTATTCTGGTTGTTTTGACATTTTTAGTACTGCCTCACGTTCAGTTGCGTATTTCAAGAACTGAGTTTCTCTAATATTTTCCGCTATTGGTGTTAGTTGTCGCAGCTCATTCATTTTCTGTGAGAAAATTCCAAAATATTTTTTGTATAGACTGATGCCTTTTAGTGCTATCAAAAGCGTCATCTGAGCGTCTGCTTTGCAAGTGTGGGCCAGATCCGCTCTCATCTGCGTATTTGGATAGAAGAATGTAAACACCTTCCGTAAACTGCGCGTGTTTGCCACGTCCTTATAGAAGAAGCTAATGTTCTCTATTACTTCCTGTTCCGATATATCGCCAGGATCGTTTTTTCCAATTCGCATCATCGTTACGATCTCCACACGTTTCGTTACATCATAGTAACGGTAATTTTGCTCCCACAGGTCAGTCCATACTATATCATTAACTCCTGAGAATAAAATGACTGCTCGCGGTTGTCGTTGTTCTATTTCTCTCCTCAGTTCTTGGAGTTGAATATGTATCGCTTCCCCTTCTGTGTATAGTTGATCTGGGGTAATCGTGCCTTCGATATAAATGCGGTCCTTGTTGTCGTTATCTAGTAATATCTTTTTCGTTTTCCTATAGTCTTCACGTTGTATCATTTCCATGGCTTTACTCCGAGAATTTACATATGATTTATATTCGTGCAAAAATGTCTTAGCTGGACGGACCTCTTTCGGGAGTCTCCATCTTGGCAGTACCATGGGTATTGCTATTGTTTTTGGCGGCGTACACAATAAGATCTTTGTATCAATTAATCTTTCAATTTCGTCGTAAGTGCCCGTTGTATTAGATGCCGTTGCTAAACCAATGGTGGCGGGGTAGTTCATCTTCGCTTCTGGGATTCTCTCCCAATGATCGTGAATGCTTCCGTAAACATTAACTTCATTGTTGTGACTGTCTGTTGTTCTCTTATCCTTTGATAGTTTCTTTCTGTTATCTCTTTTCTTTCTTTCGTGACTTTTATTTCTACCAAGAACCATTCGTCATCCGTGTTGATCCACTCTATTGTACTGTCTTGGCTCGTGTCTCCCCATTTTTCGATGTTGATCAGTCGATCACTGTTTGCGTTTGTGGGGATAGTAGTAGTTGTGATGAAGTTAGCAGTTGTTCTTCNTTATTATTATTATTACTATTGTAAGCATTCTGCTTTTTTCATTTTCAATATTGTTCGTTTCTTTCGGCTGGCCTAAATGCTAGACAACGCATGCTTCTATCAAAGACATTTAATTGGTATATAAAAACTCTAAGCTTTGCACAAAAGCATGACGAAGCATTAGTATATCGTAATAAATATAAAATATTATTTCCGTTCTGCCAAATCCATCTGGTTATGCTATCCATTTTATTCAAATTCAAATCTTGTCAAGTATCTATTCTCTCCATAAAGGATTATATTAAATTAAATGCGATTGCAGAAATTTCTGTGCTTAGATAAAAATTAATAAAATAATAATATGAACTCATTGGTTTTTCAGCATTTTTTCATTTATTTCACATTAAGATGTGCAAGAACTCAAAACTTTAACTAAGTCGATTTGCATGGAAATTGTTTCTGAAATTCTCATATTAATTTTGATTCAAATTTACTAAATCATATGCTTTTACAAGGAAATTGAGTATAAATTTCCGCACTGAAGAATTTTTTAACTAATATGATTTATGCTTTGAAAAGTTGTTTATTTTGAATTAAAACCTATATTTCTTTAAGCTTGTCAATCAACAATAATAATTTATTATTATTCTATTTTAATTAAAATAATTTTAATTGGAAATATGATGGTAATCTGGGGCAATTTTCAATTACTTTAATGTAAATGGGAGGTGTCTAACTATTTTAAGTAATTGGGCTAATTGTTGTTAATTTTAATTTAGGTAAAATATGCCTCGTCAAAATTAAAATTTCATCAAATTTGTTTTGCTAAGAGAAAATTAAATGCGTGGTTATTTACTGAACTCTGAATTTTAGGGAATTTTTATAAATATTAAACTCTGTCCCAGTTAATTAGCAAAGTTTTATATCAATATTTGGGGTTTTTTTATAGCGTAAATACCATGATTTTGGCTCGAATTAGATAGTTTAGTATCTTGTGCATATTATAAAAAAATGAAAATCAAAACTTGTAATTATAATCGTGCTTATATCATACTACCTCACTTTTCTAAAAAACCAGTTACTTATTAACTGGGACAGAGTTTCATTGAAATTTAAATGGTCTATTACTGATCGGTTTTAGTCTAACACATGTTTTCCTGTAAAGTGTCATTGATTATATTAATTAAGCTTTATATTGAATGCTTATACATTTCTCCAAATATCAATTCTACTCAAAGCTAGAAAATACGAGAACACACTATTAGCATTACTGATAAATATTGCGCATGGCAAATCTAGTTATTTGTGACTAACATATTTAAGGAATTTTTGCATTGGTATTTTGTAGGATCTAAACAACAAAATGACATGCTGTTTCAGTTTTTATCAAACTAAATTTTGAATATTTACTGTAAAGGATGGTTCCAATACACTTAAGCAAATGGTTAGCATATCCCAAAAATCTTTTGGAGAAAAAGATTAAATAGTTTCTAATAATCCAAGCACTATAATGAAGAAGGAATATTAGTGATTAATTGTAATTATAAAAAATAGTACTTCATTCATGAGAAATACAACAACTTTTAATGCAACAAAAGTAGAAACGCATTTATACAATTTTTGTCGTTATTCTTAAGGCGGAATTTAGAATTTTGCATTTCTTCTAACAAAGAGTTTTTATTAATAAATACTTATCTTTAATTGCCAGTAATATTTTAAAAACCTTTAATTTCCTTTAATATTATGCTACATGGTACTACAAATTTCAGCCATTAGCAAAAAAAACAGAACTGTAGAGTTTACGTGGCACAAAGGCCACCGCACCCACATGTCTGCTAGAAAAATTCAAACACACCCACTATTTTCTAAATGTCGCTTGCCGATTACAAACTATATGAAATGCATAAAGTGTTATAATAATGTCCTATAGGCTAGAGCTGGGCGCCAGCCGGCTGAGCCGCCGTCGCCGACATGTTTTAGGTCAGCCAGCCGCTTGAAAATTTAGACGGCTAAGCCGATTGATAACTAAATGTATTTCAAAACAAACGAAATGTGTCATAAAAAGAAAAATGCATTTAAAGTCTGTGATGTGGTGGTGACGTTTAACATTGATTAGTTATTCTCTCCAATGTTGACCCTTTTTTATTACGTTTTATTATGTTTTTATTACGTTAAATGTGTTTTAGTTTTTTTGTGGTTTTTATTACAGATTTCCTGTAAGCGCATGATGAACCTTTTCGCAGATAGATAGTTTCCAATACTGCTTGCATTATGTACGATTGTTACAGGGCTATAGCCCTTATAGGGTTTCTATTGCTATATAGAATATTATACATTCTGATCCAGTTCTATAGATGTCGATCAGCCAGCTGCGCCGCCGACTTTATCGGGTTTGCGCTGCCAATAGTAGGCGGCTGATGGCGGCGCCAACCTCTACCTACGCCTTACAGTGTCATTTTACTTTTCTTTTAGATTATTAAAACTCGACAATAAAAATTTGTTTAATTGAGTGAATGATGTCCAATATATTTTATTATATAGATAGCGCAGTATAATTAATATTATATTAGCTTAGTATTACACATGTACTAAATTATAAATGTCCACCCGCACCGCAACCCGCGTGGCATTTGAAATTCAGTACCCGCACTGCACCGCACCTGCGAGGGTAAACCCGCATCCGCATCCATCTTTACCAATTTCATGTCTGTTTTTCAACTACTCTTATAGATGTATCATGCAAATTAAGTGAATTGTTTTGACAATGAATTTGTTCTTTACTTGAAAATTAATAAAGTTTTTGAATATCATTAAATATTAAATCTTTCAATTTTCAGTAATACAAAATTGAATTTGATTACGCATCGAGGTCTCATAAAAAAATAAGTGTTTTAAAATTAATTAAAAAACATATTTTAGAAAACGTATTAGATTGGTTGAAAATTTAAAGTCAGATTGCTTATAATTTAGGAAAATCTTAAATAACAAATTTTGGGAATGAATGCTTCTTACATTACCTACATTGATAAAACAAATTTGTTTGTTACAAAACTTTATGCTGTCCTTTTTGCAAGTAGCTCTGCTCTTGGCATCACTTCAAACACATTCATAATAATCACACTTCTTAAAACAAAGACTTTTCCTCGAAATACTTTCTTCGTATATCTAGTAGGGCTTGCAGTTGCTGATCTCATATATTCCGCCACACTTCCGGTACTTTTCGCAGTGAATAGCGTCATACCATCAATAACATGGAATTTTGGACGATATTGTTGGTTTATATATCCCATCATAGCAAGTCATTTCTATGTGTCGTCATTAATCGTAGTTGCCATGAACATCCATCGATTTACTGCGGTCTACTTTGAACACGTGTATAAAACTGTTAATTCTTATAGATTTGGAGTAAGATCAACAGCCGCAATCTTTGCTTTTGGAAATATCCTCTGCTTAGCGCACTCACTCAATGTTACGAGTGGCTTGGGTCGTTACCAAGACATATCAGGGAAAGAGATTGTTGGAGAAATATGCGTATGGTTGCCGCCCACACAGGAAAATATTTTACCCTATGTAACTTTAATTGTTAACTGGATTTTTGGGTACGCACTCCCTTATTTTACAATTTTACCCTGCTCTATTCTGATCAAATTAAAAGTGTCGAAGTCACACTCAAAACTGGCGTCTAAGAAGCGTGAAGCAGCTGATCGTCAGATGACCAATATGCTGATTGCGATGTCTTTGATATTGGTGGCTACATTTACTCCCCGCTTCATATATCTTATACTTGAAGTATTGGGATTATACGATTTTATCAAAGGTCACTGGATAAACTTTTTTGTGTGGATGCGCACTGTCAACCATTGGTGTAATTATTTTGTATACCTACTGTGGTCTCCAATTTTTCGAAGATCGCTTGTTAGGAAAAATAATAAAATTGGTGTAACAGCAACAGAAAATACTACTCAATACTGATGCATGTCTTCAGTTGTTAAGCATGTAGCCTAATATTATCTGCCATGTCAGCAATACAGCAATACATAACTTCGAATTTTTTGTTTTTCTTTCGATGTAAGCAAACTAGCTACTTGGAAAGATCCTATTATAAACTTAAAACACTCAATAGGCACATACATTTATATATATATATATATATACACATTTATATTTTGCAAAAAATGTATACATTATGTTTTATAATAATAGCGTAATTAATATGTATAGTGGTTTTGAATGGTCACATTTTGTTGCAAATCCATCACACGACGCTGTAGCAAGCTAACTGTAGCAATGGAAATTTTTTGCCTTTATATTTTAAAGTGATATATATATTTTGCTGCGATAGATTTTTTTTCAAATGCCATTATTTTGTTTTTCAACATAGAAAGGTAGATATAATTTCTAATTTGATTTGTAATTCATGCATATTATATTATATTTCTTTAAGAATTCACATATATTTTAGTTTTTATGCGTTTGCAACGTCAAAGCGTCATAAACAATACCAATTATGAAACGCTTCTGTGCATGGAAAGTTATCTCAAGAAATGTGATTTTTGCGTTTTTGCAAGGTTACGATCTCCAAATTTTTCTCAATTTTTGAAATTTCGAGTTGAATATTTTTTCCTAAAAATGCAAAAAATAGCATCTCGGATTCCAATAAGCAATAAATTTATAATCAAGGTCGATTTGACTGTTGAAATTAAGTTGATCAAGTAATTTTTATGAAAAGTTGTTTTAAATTTATTATAATGATAAAGGTGTGTTTTACAAATTTTAATGTTCTGGAACTAGAATCAGAGCCAAGGGAATGCCCTCTTCAAAACCAGTTGTAGCATTAAATCAGACAAGCAGCGTCATGTGCACAACACACCGTCTTGGTCGAACGTGTTCATTAGCATGATATTGTAAAAGTGACTGATGAATGCTAGCCAAAAGCTGGGGGAACATAACATATTTCGTAATGCTTATATGACCAACGAGAAGGATAGTTTGCTAGTCTTAATAATTGCTGTATACGATTAGGTGAGGCCCACGTACATAAATATATCTCTCACTGCAATTTGAATTGATTTGGGAAACTGTGTTGGAATTAATGATTTAAAATGAATCAATAAAATACTTAAAACCTCTGAAAAATTATGTTAGTATCAAATTACATACTTTTAAAAACAGCGTTACTGACAATAAATATGACGAGGAGGCGGGTTACTAATTTTCAAATTTTGTTATAATTTTATGTAGTTGATACACATTAAAATATACATAAAATCTTTAGTGTCTACAAATGATTTTATTTACATATTTGACAGCTTTGTGAAACATTTTGTTGTGAGGTGGTGTGGGACTTGTGGTGTGAGTTTGTAGACATTTCTTGTGGTGTTATGTGGGTTGCGAATCGAAAAACCTCACCCAACGGCAAGACTGCAAAATCTTTATAACCTGTCTTTGATTTATTTTATAAATTGCTGAGTGTTTTGAATGATATAAAAATTAACTAAAAGCTGGGACTATTTGTAAGTAGAATCCCAGCTGAAAATCAATTTAGTTAAATCAAGAAATAAAAATGCACTGTACTAATAACGAGTTATGTTATAATCAACTCAGAAATAAAGAAATTATTTCAAATTCCCATATGGAATCTGTCATATAGATTAAGGAATTAAACCGTAATAGATTAGTTTATAATTACGCAAGAGAGCAGAATAAATTGTGACATTTCCAGATATTTAAGCTTTTCTTTTGAAGAACTTCCTGCAGCCAATAGCAAAATGTGAAACAAATAATTCGAATTTTTTCTATGCTTTTTAAACATACGAAGAATTTGTAAATATTCGGGACCAATTATGTTCTTAGAGCATTTTTAGCCAAAACTGCTATTTTAAATTACATGAGGAAGTATTTCAGAGGGTCACAAAAATACGAATTTTACTTAAATAATATATATATGATTAATCTCTTATCCTAAAAAAGTGAAAATATTATAAAGATATTATTTTTATATTTTCAAAGTCTATTTTATGTAGCCCTCATTTACAATGTGACACTGCTTGTAAGGAGGAGTAGTGTAGTCAAGGAGTGCTTAATACAACAGGACCATTCATTCATTGATATAAAATCAAAAAGCTTCATTAATTTAAAATTTTAGTATATCTAAATTAAAAATTTCACCAAACAATACTGTAGGTGAAAAACTGCGATTAACTGCCCTAGAAAACTATCAATTTCAGAGCATTTACCAGTTTTTGATTATGGAAATTCTTGCTTTTGCGTTTTACTGTTCTAATAATAAACGTCCCAATGTTAAAAAGTGGTAAAAACTCTTACATGTAGTCTAAAGATTACATTCTAAATTGGGTAAAAAGTAATTTTAGCTTCAAACAAAATGCGATCTCACGCTATCCTATTGAAATCAATCTTTTAAAATTTAAGGTTCTTTAATGTTGCCCTACCCTAATTCAATTGTAAAAATGTTTTTGCTAAAAGTCTATGTACATAAATAAAAACTTAGTTGATTTTTGATTGTTTTGCCAATAATATTAACAAATCAATGTGATTTGAAAACTTCAGATATAAATACATATTAAAAACCAATTGTCGTTTCGTCAATTACAACCATCAGTTTGTATTAAATTAGTTCATCTTCAACTTTATCCTTGCAATCAATTTGTGCTTCGATTTTGCTTGCCATCCGTTTGCATAAACGAGATCTTTCAATAAGCCCCAGTATTTCTCGATTGGACGGAGTTCTGGGAGTTTTGGAGGGTCTTCATCTTGGGCAACATATCGGATATTTTTTAGGAGCATGAATTCTTGAAGACAATTTTTATAGTGTGCTGTAGCAACGTCAGGCCAGAAAACGAGGTCACCTATTTCTTCCATAAATGGCACGAAGTGCTTCTTAATACACTTTTTCAAGTATATCTCACCAGTCATATTACTCTTTTCCTTTTAATTTTTTTGCATAAAATAGAGTTTTCAGTGCCAAATCTGGTACAAAGAATATGCTTGCAGCATTCTTTTTGTATCTTGTCAGGGCTATGAATAAGAATTCCATTACTAGTCAATCCCCAAGTATATCAGCACCTCTAGTGAGAATGTATATCTATTCAGATATTCCAGCAAAAATATATTCCCCCTAACATTTTTCAGTTTGTTCCAACTTCCTCTCATAAATATACTTGCTGAATTACGATATAACTTTAGATTCTGGTTTTTGTATCGAAGCTAGTATTTTAGACTTGAAAATTTTAATGCAATAATGTTCAAATGTTGGATTAGAATTCTGAATCAAATTGTTATTTCAAAATCAATTGAGAAATCAAGGAAGAAAATTATTGGAGGGAAATTGTTTGCATAAGATTTAATACCATAAATGCTAGATGATCGGATTGCTGTGCAATGGTTCTGTTTTTTATATAGGTTGTGAAAGAAATTAATTAATATTTAAAGCATACATTTCTAGACTTTGAAAGCTGCTGAAATTTCTGAACGCATTTGTAACAAAGACATTTGCTGTATTATGTAAGCTAATAGCTAATAATACTCTTTGTATGTGCATAGCAAATATATTGCTTTATTTTTATTTTTAATATTATAAAATACTTTTTTATACAACTCTCTAGGATTGAAATTCGTATGTACTGTCAATATAAATTAACCCAAATTAAATGTATGACAAAGATTGGAAGCTGGTTTGGTCGAAATCTTACCAACTGAAATTGTCGAAAAACAGAAGTTATAGTATTAGAGCATTGACAGTAATCAATATGAAATTTTGCTTTCGATCTAGCCTAGTGAATTTTTAAGGTAAGGACATAGATGAGGTTGCAGATGAGAAAAGTACCTCACTGTGGATTATGGATTGGGTTGTTATCATGCGGGCCAAATAATGTGCAAACCGTTTCCATCTTTGATTATTAGCTTATAGTATAGCAAGTCGCTACGTATAGATTGATGCTTACAATTTTGTAATTGTGTATATCGTCCCATTTAATTCTGTATTTTTGAAAAGCAAGCGAAACGCCTAACTAGATAAATTATCTATGACAATCGAGTTCTTTTCTAGGTCACCTTTTTCAGCAAAGTAAAGCAGTTCGTAATTGACCTCGTTGCATTGATTCATCTTCAATGTTGAAATGCTCTCCTAAATTTGTTAATAGGTGACTCGAGAAATGAAACATTCTTGTCAATTATAATTGTATTTCATCCTAGAATCAGAGATTTAGCGCTCCCAATCTTAAATGAATGACAAAAAGTTTTTTAAAAAATAATTGTTATATTTTGTTATTTCTGTTGAAGACTTGAGTATTGCTTTTAAAGTTCATTAAATATCGTGTATTTTCTTTAGCAAAATTGATTGGTTAAAAATTGGAAAGAATATCCACAGTATTTTCTAGTCAAAACTTTAGATATATTTCAACTAAATGAACGTCACGTACCCCGTTTACATAGATTGGACTAAGGACCCAATCATTAAACTTTTTAGTGTTCTATTTTTGTTAAGCAGTGTCCTTGGAATTACTTCTAACTCGTGCATAATATTTACTTTACTTACATCAAAGACCTTTCCTAGAAATGCGTTTTTCGTATATTTGATAGGACTGGCAATAGCAGATCTTATTTATTCTGGCACTCTTCCAGCATTATTTTCTCTAAATAGCTTTGTACCTCCAATAACATGGAATTTTGGAAGATATTGCTGGTTCATATACCCTATAATTACAAGTCATTTCTACGTTTCATCCATGCATGTAGTTGCAATGAACATTCATCGATATATTGCCGTTTGCCACGAATTTTCGTTTCAAAGCATCAACTCTTGCAGTTTCGGTATCCGTTCAAGTGTATTCATCTTCATTTTTGGAAACATCATCTGTTGGGCTCATTCATTTAATCGAACTTCAGAACTGAGAAGTTATCAGAATAGTTTTGGCGATTACATCGTTGGGGAGGAGTGTATTTATTTAAATCCAAGCAAGAGCAACAAACTAAGTTATCTTCCTGTATTTGTAAATTGGGTTTTTGGTTATGTACTCCCATACTTCACCATACTACCATGCTCTATGCTGATTTATTCAAAAGTGTCGAAATTGAAATCGAAGCAAATTTCAAAAAAACGCGAAGCTGTTGATCGTCAAATGACAAACATGTTGATAATAACGTCTTTGATTTTGATTGCCACGTTCACTCCTAGACTTATATATCTGCTACTTGAGGTTATGAAGCTTAGCAGTTTCATTAGCGGATATTGGGCTTTTTTATTTGTGTGGATCCGCACCATCAATCATTGGTGCAACTATTTTGTGTATATAGCGTCATCACCTATGTTTCGAAAATTATTTTTGCGTAAGAAGAACCAAGTTAGTGCTATGACAACAGAGAATGCTAGACCAAATTAAGCTAACATTTTTTATATTGAATAAGTATATTTAGTTGTGCTCTGACTATATATGTAAGTTGATACAAAAATTTTTCAATTAGAAGTTTTTTTAATAATTATTAATATTAATTAATGCAATAAAATTAGAAATCACAACTAGGAAATACATGAATGAGATTTCTCAGAATCTAGGAAATTCATAAGTGTCAACATAATTTTTTGATTATGGATCGTATTGAAGGGACAATACATCTGAAATTTATTAATGTTTATGAATTTTACAATTTTCTAATTTTAAACGTAGACTTAAAATTTGAATGCACATATTTTCATAGAGAAATTTTTGGACAGTTGAAGTTACCTAGTTCTTTAAATCTGGCTTAGAAGTTTCAGAGTGTCTAACTTCTTTTACCATCAATATAAATTGTTGGAATGCACAAGTAATTTTGTTTGAAAATATCTAAAATTTTAAATAATTATTTTAACAGGGTTGCTGTTGATTTGAAAATTTCGCATCAAATCAAATCAAAATATCAAACCGTTGTTCATTGACATCAATTGATTTCAATTCAAACCAACAGTAATTCCTTGTTGACATCAGGAGTATTATATTGTTTGCCTACACTATATTCCATAGATTTATTCCAAAATACACAGTTCAATAATAATTACTAATTTATTCCTAATTACACTGCATTAAAGGTTAATATTGATAATTATTAATCCCACATTGCTGCATTTTTTCTTGAATTATAAGCAGTGGTGTCACCCTGACGGCTATACAAACAAAAACAATTTTTTTTTGTTTGTTTGAAATCATATTTTGCACACTACTGTAGTCTTAATTTTTATTGAAAAAATGAAATCATTCCTTAAGTTGAGCCGCTAATTATAATGATTAATAGCATGAAATTCAATTGGATGGAGACGAAAAGTTTGTAACACGTCGTTTTTACGTCTGTGTAAGTTGGAAAAGTTTCCTTTCACGTGCAGAAGCAGAAAATTTTATAAATTGGGAGTATGCAAGAATGAAAAATTCATTTAAATCACAAAAAGGCTTGATATTCATTGGACCATTTTACCAATGTGGGCAAATTCCTGACCAGTACTCCCTACGTTTTTTCACATTTTGATTTTTTGTACCCGAATCAAAATAGAGGGGTAAAAATCTATTGAACTTGTTGGTTGCTTGCAAAAATCGGCACCTGTAAGGAGCCCACTAATCATCAGCACTTACTAATGCATAGCTAAAACAAAAATGTTGTAAGTACGGAGTTTTACTGCTAAGGCAATATATTTCAGAAGTTGTATCAAAGCCAATTATTATAGTCCCCAGATAACTGGTAATTTGAAAAAAAAATAAATTTAGGAACTTCATCATTAATGGTTTGAACGATTGTTGTTTCAACTATGAAGAGTCAATTTTAAGTTAATCATACATTGGGTAGTTTTGCATTCAAAAATGAATGGATGCAATACATTCTTTCCAACATATCAGAAATCATTTGCTTTGTACTAATACGTCATGCGTCATAAAGTACTTAAGCAGAGTAGAGTCTTACGAGGTATGCTAATTAATGCCAAAGTTCCTTTCATTTTGTGTCAAACTTTTTCATTTTGAAGTGGTAAATTTCTACTTATTGCTTGGTTAAAATAACTGTTTAGAAGTTCAAATAATATATGTAAATTCATAGCAGTTATTTGAATACTTTGATTCATTTATCAGATTAAAGAGAAAAGCTTTTATCTCTAAATTAAAATGTTATTAATCTTTGCTAATAAACACATCATTTAACAAATCTGTGTTTGATACAAACATGAAGGAAATGCGAATTATGTTATACGGATATAAAGTTATCTAATGTACATTTAAAAAATTGAAGCATTAATAAAGAAATCACATGTTTCAAAATTCGAAAGTTGAAAATCAATGCGTTTGTAAATTTGGTACCTCAAAAAATTCTTCAAAAACCGTCCAGAAGTGGGCTACAATTGAAGGACAAGAAACGAAATCTTTGATTTTACTTTGAATTGTTGTAAAATGCATTGCAAGGGCTTAACTATAGGTAGAATTTTTTGCTTAGACAATGATTTATTAGCATGCTTAAAAATACAAGTAAAATACTAAAAAATTCTATGGAGTCAAACAATATGTTACAAATACAATAATGCAATAGAAATAATGCTAACAACTTGTATGATCAGAATAATTTAAATTTTTTGCTTTGAACTATACATGTAAAATAGTTCCTTATGTGCAAGCAAATAATTTCTGATACAATATTATTTTAATAAATTTTAACTTAATAAAATAACTTACGAAAAACTGTAACCTTTTACCTTAAAAATTTACTTCTTCCACGATATGCATCAAGTTTTCACATGCATAAGTACATCAAAATATTTTAATAAAATTTTGTTTAAGGTAGAAAAGTTTTTTTTATAATCACAAATGCGCCTACATGTTTGTAGAGCATTATGTCTACCTGACAAGTTATTGAACCGGTGTGCACTTTTTCTTCACTTAAAAGTGATTTTATGTTTCTATCAGTTGCTCCATTATTGAAAACTACATGTTGGGAAGGTAAATTCACTGTTCAAAGTTGATCAGCTGTCTTAAGTGCAGGATCTTATTTAGCATTATAATTTCTAAATTTAGAGAAAAGGTATGCGACAAAAAAAATATTTCATCAAATTTAATACGTTTAATAAAGATATAAGTAGGTAGTAAAGGTTCTAAAAATTAGAAATTAAAATTTGTTAAGATGGAGAACTTGTGCTGATTTTATATCGTATGCACAGAACACGGAAATACACTCATAATATATTTCTACTCTGAAAGAAATGAACTATTAAATTATGATTGATGACCATTGTGAATTACAGAATATGGAAATTACAGTAAGGCTTTAGTTCATACATACTTAAACTTAATAAAAATCAGAAGATAAGTATATTGCGATAATGCAAATCGATATTTAATTAGCAAAATTCTTTATTATATTGAAAAATACTCCTTTTCGCAATTTAGTGTTGTCACCAAAAATATTTAGTAGCTTATTAAATCTATAAATTTGCATTAAATGTTCTTTAGCACACTATTTAACAATCTAGATGCGAAATATATTAGAAGCTAATGAAAAACCATAAATTCTAACATTTACTATATTATACGTTAATTAGATTTGATTTCAGATAAATATCATGATATTTCCGAATAGTGCACAAGTATTTACAAATTTGTACTGATGGTAAAATACTAAAATTTCAAAATAGTGTTTCTAGATGATTTTATTACGGAGTTATGCATGTATTTCGTCCAAATTCTAAATCATATACAAAAGAAAAATTTTCATTTCTAAAAGGCATACCTAGAAATTCTGGAAATGCTTATTAATGATAATCACATGAATCTGAACGATTATATATATATATATATAATATTCCGCTATATTTTATCTGAATTTACTGTGCTACAAAGTGGAAAATAGTTTTTTTGGAAAAATTAAAAAGCGTATTGCTTAAAGCTCCCACTTAGGGAAGATTATACAAATTCTCAGTAACCTTTGGGTTTCTAAACATTTGTCTTCTTTGAGAAAGCAGTTAATAGTGTAATGAGCTGCGCAAACTGAATATTGAAATGAAACTAATTTTTTTATTTCTTCAACTAAAATTTTCTGTTGGAGAATAACATAAAGCTACTTGGAGCAATTTTTCATTCTTAACGGCAGTGGATTTCATTTTAACATGTTATCAGTTGATGGCTAATTTGTTGTATTGCGCTTAATTTTGAAAACAAATTTATATATATATATATATATAACATAGATATATCTTGATAACATATATATATATACATATTATATATATATATATATATATATATATATATATATATATAATATGTATATATATATATGTATATATACTAGAAACTGTATATACGATGCTCTTACATAGGCTGAATTTTTTTTTCATAGGAAAATTTATTCATATCACAAATTGATGAAAATATATACTTTTTTGTTGCTAATCAATTCCACAGATTTTACATGTGCTGAAGAAAGTGGTTTTTTCTTAAGCATTACTGTATTTTACAATGTTGGACTTGCACTGTTTTGGAAACTATTAACCCCTTAAGGTCGGTGCGTCAAAATAGTGACTACATTTCCTTTTGCAAAAAGAACGGGTAGGCATAACATACGACTACATAAAGTCAAGATGTTAGTTTCTCACATTTGAAACCAATGCAAATTTAGAATGAGCCAGTTTTTTGAGTACCCATTTTTACCAGCATTGGGTAATTTAACGACTATTTTGGCGCCCAGTTCTTAAAGGGCTAATGCAAACCATTAGATTAATGTATCAAATTATTTTTTTCAAATTTTGTAGTCTTTCAGCAATTTTGCAAATTCGTCCTTGAAATAGATCTTCAAATTTGTTTGTTTGACAATTAACTATAAATTGAATCTTTGCAATGAATTTGATTATTTTTTTGGCCAATCGTAGACTTCCTTAAGCACATGTAAATTCTAGAAAGATACCGATATTCTAAAGAGATAGATTCAAATAAATAACTTTACAAAACCAAAGTATAATTACCACACAATTTTCTGCCAACAGAAACAGGACAACTATTAAATTTTTGTGCAATAACTTGTGATATACAACCAAATATACGCATCTATTACAACAGCTTAAAAGAAAATGCCAATACAGCAAGTAGACACTTGTAATTTTATTTGTTGAATAATTTATTTTTCAAAAAAATTGCCCATTAATAGCACATCTATAATTGCTTTTCGAAATTCAGGAATGCTGAAAGCATATATCACAGGATTCAAGCAACAACTAAAGGACATGAGAATCATTAAGATCTGCCAGCGTGGTGCACTGAAGTCAATTATCACTTGCATATAAATATCATACAACCAATAGAAAACAGCTGGAAAATTGCATATTCCAAATCCAATGTAGACCTAAGCAAAAATTAAATCAGATTATATAGTCTTGTGAAAAAGTTTGGAAACATTTTAGAAAAATCATAATTGATACAAAACTGGGTATCTCAAGATGGATTTTAGTCTTCTTGCGGCCGGAGAGTTCCCTGCACCTGAACCTAATAGAAAATTTTTAGGTCAAGATAAAAAAATGTGGCTCGTATGAGAGGCAAAATTTAGTATCGGGAGATCACGACTGAATACTTTCGTAATCTCAGTCATTCAGTGCCTCTAAGAATTGTAGCTCGTCTAGCCATGCAAGTAGTGAATTTGTATTTTTTAATTCTGCATTTTATGAAAGACTTTCATATTTTTTTATGTGATGTAAGGAACAATGGAAAATTTATTCTGGAATAATTTTATTTTTATTATTAATCATTTGCATAGATAGAGAATAGAAATAAACAAAAATGCACAAAAGTAAGGAATTTTAGAAAATGTTTCCAAGCTTTTTCACAAGACTGTACAACTAATATTTACAGTAAGACATTAGTTTCATAATTGAAAGCTTACAATCACAGACGTTTTTAGAACATTAAAGCTGGCTTTCTTGAGATTTGCACTTTGAGTGGCCTTTTTTAGTGTTGAATATATCTTTGAGTAAAAAAGTACAATTATCCCTGAAGGCAATATTAGGAAAAAGATTAGAGAAGAAATTGCTTGTAGGACTTTAACTTCATAAGATAACTCGAAAAATGTAGTAGTACAAATTCCTTCTTCATTAATATAGAATAAAATTGGCATGTGGATAAATGATGTGCAAAACCCCATAATATATGATATGAATATCAAAATAAATATCTGAAGATTTGAAAATTTCGTTCTGTGATAGACAGGATGGCAAACAGCTAAGTACCTTTCAACTGCAACCATTGCAATTTGCCATGAAGATGCTATTGCTATGCCATCATAAAAATACATACTTCCAAAGATCTAAAATGATTGAACTTCAAATATTATTTATTAATGGAAAGATCGATTCCAATAAAATATTGCTTATTACAAGATAATATTATTTGACCCTAGAACCTGATGCATAATCGTTGCTAGAAGAAAGGTTTTTACAAATAACACAGAATTTCGAAGATACCAAATACATTTTAAAGAATATGTTTTATTACAAGGCCTTCAAACACACACTCCCTCTCTCTTTCTATATATATATATATA
>CABFPE010000180.1:798639-809120 GCA_900660155.1 Hofstenia miamia
ATATATATATATATATATATATATATAATGTGTATATATATATATATATATATATATTTCTAGTACGGGCGGGCAACATGTTACGGATGAGTGCGTATGTGGGTACTTGTACACACATCTATGTCGTTAATTAACAAAAATTAGTTCATACAGGTTTTTATAAATTGTATTAAGTATTATACCTTTAATAAATTCCAATCTTAAGCATCTGTTCGATTATTGAAGCATTTTACCGAAACGTATCAGCATTCATGGTTCCAATGTGAAAACAAATACATAAGTTGAGTGTCAATAATGACATACAAAATTTCTAAATTTTTTTATTAATGAATATATCATTTTAGCAGTAGTAGTAATAAAGACTTCCAGAGCATTTTTCGGCTCTGGCCTTTGCATATCAAATTGACATTTCCATATAAAGTGACTTATTTTAGCCTATTGTGTTTCTTAGTCTTAATGTACGAACTTAGCTCAAATTGAAATCTTGAACAAATATTTAAAGCTGTGCTTTGTAGTAATCAGGACTAAGGCTTAAGCTGATATCAATTGGAAACCTCCTTTAGCAGAAGCATATCTAAATAACAAATTTTAGCATTTACCGATATCAGCCCTATATGTGATGGAGTAGAAATTCCGGCCTAAAATTGATCGAAGATATTTTTCATAATAATCGTAATTAATTTTTTTCCAATGAATTTCAAATGATATTATTACTAAAAACTGTACTGTAAACAAATAATTTATATATTGAACAACTTTACGCTAACTGCATTGTCCTTGTTTATGGAAATTTGAAAATACTATTTATTTTAAATGAATAGTTTTTTCAACAATATCAAATACATATTTCAATAAATATATCGTGCTCTTTGTAATTCTGCATGACTCATCAGAGCGTCTTGTTGATCACCTTGGTTTGGATGCTAAAAAATGTTTCTTAAGCACAAGTTCCAATATTAATACTTTTAATCCACCTTAAGATATCTTGATCTTCTCTTCAAAACTCTTTTCCTAAGAAAAATATATAAATCTTCATTTTCTTTAACATTATCGATCGCGCGAAAAAAAGTTCTAATCAATTTCTACAAAACACTCTTACACCACAAATCAGATTAGGAAATAAAAAGATGGCTTGACATAACGTTGAATGGGCTTGATCAGTGTCTTGACATTTTAATCAAATCAACAAGCTTTTTAAATTCATTAATAATTGGAGATTTCTTTTCTAAAACTTAACTGTCAAACACTGTATTACAAATTCCAATAAATTTTCAATTTCCACTATGTATTAAGGATGATTGAGAATGGTTGTTTAGAGAAAATCAAGAGAGTATTTTTTATGCTTTTGCTGGCGTCTAAAATTTACGGTATGTATTGGGCATATATTTATTATGAAACCTGAACACGAATGACAATGATTTCATCCACTCTATTGACATCTCAATAAATGAAGTTGAATTGATAGATTTCTATATTGCTTTGACAACTATGCCAACTTATTTCTGTGAGTAAAAATGAACACTTCATCTAAGCATATCTGGAAAATTGCAAGTTCATTTAAATCACTTGATTCTGATAAAGATTCTTTACAAATTTTAACTCAGCCGTTCATGGTTCAAAGGCCCTTGGAGAATAATCTCATTAAGCATGAAACCAAATATCAGAGAACAATTATGCGATAAAAAATCTGATAATCTAGATTATAACTGAATGCCATTGATAGCTCTTTCAGAAAGATTTTAATATCGCAACTCAATTAAGCCCTCTTACACTCAAGGCTGCAATAAGTATTCGTTCTATTTTTTACCAATGTTGAAGGCGCTTAGACCTTTGTATCGTGGAGAGGTGCATGGAAAGAAACATTGATTAAACCAATTCCTAAAGCAGCTCAACCTACAACCAAAGGCTTCGGAACTATCTCCATTATTTCTGTTTACTGCCAATTCCTGGAGCATGTCAAAGAAACAATGTGTCATCCTGACCGGCTTGACTACAAGAAGGATTCATCTGCTTTATTAGCTCTAATTTTTTTCATAGCACAATAACTTGACATTTGACTCAGAATACCATGTTTACAAGCAATAGATTATGTGTATTCATCACACTAATCAGGAAGCTTGTTATTCTGGATTTTCCTAAATGATTGATTAAGTTTGTTTTATATATATATATATTATATATTTTTTTTTTGCTGCGGTATATAATTCAGTGAAAGTTTCCCATAGCTAGACGTAATCTCAAAGGCCCTTCACATTTATTGTATTCCTTAGTGACTTTAAGGCAGGTGCAAATGTAGTATCGCTACTGGTTGTGGTATTGGCAAGAAAGGCCCGTAGCCACGGGGTTTATGAGGGGTCGAAACCGCTCCTGAAAGATCAGGCAACCCCTCCTAGACAACAAAGCTAAAAGCAATAATCAGCATAATAAAATTTGTTAATTCAATTGTTGTAACATTGCTCCAAATAATGCAATTCTAAGGTCTATCTTGCCTATAATTTCAAAAGGCTTTCGTGGGGCTTCACCCCGCCTTTGCTTTAGTCACTTATTGATCGCTATACTATACTAAATGACCTCACAAGTAAGAAAATCCGCGTACGCCCATGGATGTAACAAAAATAAAATGGTGTACAGACTTAGTAAAATTTTAGTTTATATTATAAAGAAAGTCGAAATTTCCATCAACCACTCCTAAATGCCCATCGACATTCCTTAGGTGATTATGCTGGCTACGGGCCAGACCAAATGTTTTCGATTTAGCTTGTAAATTGTACATATGTTGATAATAATTTGTATATAAGCAAGAGCAATTTGTTCTAAATAGAACAGTCTTAGCACAGTTTTAGTGTTCGTTAATATCTAGTCCGCCCGCATATCGAAGTCGTCTCCCTAAAAATAGGTCTCTATACGTAATTAGGGGTGCAAAGCAAAAGCGGGAGGTATTACACCAACAACACATTAATCCAGTATGATGACGACGCAACTAGGATTATTTTAATACGCAATAACAATAACATGGCGGTAACAGATTTTTCTTATTTCAAAAATAGTCTCTATAAAATAGAATATCTATAAGTGTTAACAAATCATCGCAGTTGGTTTTTAGGAAACAAAACAATATTTTACCTGCCAATGATATCAAAGGGGTTCACATCTGAAGTCTCAAGATATCATATTAGATAATAAACTTAAATAGTTTGGCGTCTTTGTAAAGGAAAAAAACGTTCTTTTCTCATTTTCAAATAATTTTTCCAAGCCTATAAGACAATTTGTTAATCTGTGGACATGCATGCTGGTGAACACGTTGAAATTTTCTACTAAAGCACATTACTGTGGATGAAGTAGTTAAATGATTAACGATTTTTCTTTGAAAATTCCGAATTTTTGAAAAAGATTTAAACTTAGGTCATATCAAACCAAACGTTCATGTAACTATGTTTCTAGCGTATGAAAGCAACAAAGTTATATGTGCCTTGATCTTTCAAACACATTGAGGAAGATGGCCTCTCCGGCCAGAAATTTTCAGCAACAGCACGTCGCCGTGAGACAGAGTTGAGTCGCGGATTAAGAAATGAAAGGAGGGACTATACTCTATCACGCGGTCCTTTCAGATTGCTGATATAGTTTAAATTCTCTCCATACCTAACGTTCATGTAATTATAAGATCCCGAGTCGATGGAAAGCAACAACGAACCTTAATTGTTTCCTTACATGTACATGGATTTTCCCAAACCTGCGAGCAAGGTCAGATTCAGTTTAAGGCATAATTGGGATATCCATGTCAATAACATTTGGAGATAAGCATCTCAGCATCTTTATATTTTGCAAAGCATTTGAAGTATCTCCCTCAGAATTTTATGTATCAAATTTTTCTCTCGACCATCACAGGAACACTTAGCTATGTTGGTGCTGGTCTCGTTCAAATTCCTGCTCATCTCGACAAGAAATTCAAACTGTTTGCAATAGTGCGCATGCACAGTGAATAACCCGCCGAAATAATACCATCATCTTCAAGTTTGATTGGTATCACCAGGTTAGCAAAATATTTCTACAAATTCCTAATAGTTCTAGTAATCACCTACAATAGGTATTGAGTTCCTCATTTTTTGCCTGAAATGGTAATTTCCTCACTCGGATGCACGGAACAATCTGCAGAGCTAATTTTTCAAGTTCTGTTCAAAGAATGAAAGCTCTTACTTTCACTTTCTATTTAGTTTTATTAATTATATTCTATAAATAAACGTATCTATCAATTTATCTAATTGCAGGGATAGTCCCAGCATTCCTCTGGTAGTATTACCAGCAAATACTGCTCATATTATCAGCAAATAACAAAGACTGAATTCACTAAGGTTGTTAAACATTAATATTTTTTATTTCAGCAATTGTTTATATTATAGCTACGTAGTACATAATACAACTAAAAGTTCAGGATTACAAAAAACAATAGTTTGATTAATCGCAAATGATTTTTATGGGTGTGGCATGAGAAATAAAGCCATGATAATAAAATCGATAAGAAAGTTACTGAACTGCGATATGGACAAAATTAAACTAAAGTCTAAAACGCATCATTACAAACATGGTTATAAATATGACACTATAGACGTAACCCAAAATTATATCAATCGCCTTGAATTGTGTGATTTTAGGCTAAGCGCGCACTGTTGATTTGTTAATTTAACAATTAAATAATTTACAAATTAAATAGTTTATCAAAATTTTGTTAAGCGCGCACTAGTGATTTTTAATCTGCTCAATCGTTCATTTTAATATGGATTTCATTACGACAAGGAATGTCTTAAAGCATTAAATGAATTACCAAAAAGGCGTAAGGGACTATTCTAGATAGACTGTGTGAACATGAACCCCTATGATTTTGTTTAATTACTTTCGAAGGAATGCGTTCGAATAATATTATGCAAATACAAATTTTCGTAAAGAAATTTTTCTGTCTCATTAGTTGGAACCGTGTCATAGTTATAAGTGACGTCACTGAGGGGGTGCGCCCGCTCCAAAAATAGAAGTAAAACTTATTATAAGCAATTTAAACAATTTTGGGGTCACAACTTTAAAACATAACATTCTACTTTGCCTTGCCTCTCTATAATCTGGAAAGCGGGAAAAGAGAAATTATGGACGACAAAATCTAGTTATATCCTAATCATTATTGGCCCTCAAGGTTTTAAAAGTTGTTATTTGCTAAATATAAAATTTTTCTTTAATATTTGAAGTGTCTTAAATTACTTAAAATAGTACTCGTACTATCAAAACATTTGGCTACCCGTTACCTACTGGTACCAGAATTTGCCTATCCCTGTCTATCTATCAATATGCATTTAAGCAATAAATTTTGTGGGTTCCTAAAAATATAAAGAAGGAATGTTCGACAGTTAATTTCACTGAAAAAGATTCTTATGAATTCCGAAGTTTAATTATTTTTAAAATTCAAATAATCCCTGATTTACAAACTTGGATATAGCTAGTCAAAAATCAATATTGAAACTATATTAGTTATTTTATCAGGGATAATGAGTAACTATTTGCGTCAACTAATGCTGCACGATAACATCGGAATGAATTTTCATTAAATGTGATTAGTATTTTGAATTAGCAAAGGCTCAATTTTAAGAAAGTAAACTTTTTTACCTCATAAGAGAAAGAATTCCAGAACTAAGTCCATATACAATTTTAAGTTGACAATTATAATGCATAATTTTGAGAGAAAATATAACAGGAATTTGGCTTTGCTGATACCAGATTGAGCGATACATTTCGAATTAAGTAAAACATTAATGAAATTCAACGAAATTTATTCCAGAAAATTGGAATATGAATTTGTAAAGACATCAAAGATGGTTGATTTCTTTCAAATATAAAAATCTACTCGGAAACGTAATAACTAAAGACAGCAGCAGCAGAGATTTGGAAACGAGACGAACAGATATATTGTAATTGCAGAATAAATAATGTTATTTATCAAATATGCGTATGAACATGGAGAGTTTGACAGCATAAAAATTGGCATTTTGTTCATTATTAATTATAGAAGTTCTTTCATCAATTTATGATAGATCATGTTTTCTAATTTAGTAAACCTTAGATTTGAGTTGCTATCATTTGTCATAGCCAAATCAAATCTTTAAATTTGATAGAATTTTACAAATTGTGAACATTTCAGAAATTCTTAGTCCATTCATACAAAAATATATAGTATCCTAAACTTCTCACATTTAATTTGATTTGTATTGCTATATTTTAACATCATATATATATATATATAGATCCGTCTTTGATTGTGCAGCAACCAATGAACGGAGAGAGATATTTTGTTTCACCTTGCAATGAACTTCCTGGTCTTGAAATTTTTTTAATGAGCAACAAACTCACTGTGTGTAGCAGGCATAAGTATGTCTGCACAGGTATATAATAATGTTCTTAATTTATGGAAAATGTAACTTTCTGTTCTTAAGTGAACCAATCATATTCATGGTTCGTTACATGCATCAAATGTTTCTGAGCTTAGTAAGGTGAAGCCTATATTGATTGATTTACTTCATGGGTGGAGTAGACAGACACAAATAGAGATCACACCAGCATTTCAAAATTTTTATGCAGTATGACAGACAGGTCGATCAGTGTGAGTTTTAAGGATATCAACCTTATCGGTATACAACCGGTAGAAAATAGTCCTAACTTCTAAAATTGATTAGCTCGCAACTAAAATTATGAATAAAACATTTGAATGATTTAAATTCGTCTGACAAAATTCGTTTCTGTTTCAAAAGACATGACATGTGAAGCCTGCTAGCTGAACATCTGGAATATGTTGAATAAATGTTCGCCGGGGAAGAGCAATGTCTAAGGTTATGGGAAACTTTTCCTAGTTTATTGTGAAGTGGAGCAGAACGTGTCTGGAATGTCATGCTTTCAGCATAATTTTGGTTGCGCGTTTTCGACTTCATAATGCCTTTTTGGAAATTGAAGAAATCTTTGATCAACTTGAGAAAAAAATCTTCAATTAAAATGTTGCAATAAAGGTTAAAGTTGTAGCTCTACACTTTATTTCAAATATATATTTGATCTCTGGGACTATTTCTATTGTAGGAGTTGCTTACCTATAATGCATTTTCTAAAACTAAGCCACCTGCATGAAGCCATGACATTGACACAATGGCAAAGTGGGAGATGGGTCGGTGGACATTTATATTCTTTAGAATGGAAGAACACCAATAACTTAAGAAGTCAAACATTTGAATTCTTGAAATTCTTAAAAATTTTAATGATTTTTGTATTTTTTATTGATTTTGCATTTATACTTTTATGTTAAAACATTTTGTGTGTATGATGCTAGCAATCTTTCTTTGATAGGATCGAGTCGNCCGGTAGAAAATAGTCCTAACTTCTAAAATTGATTAGCTCGCAACTAAAATTATGAATAAAACATTTGAATGATTTAAATTCGTCTGACAAAATTCGTTTCTGTTTCAAAAGACATGACATGTGAAGCCTGCTAGCTGAACATCTGGAATATGTTGAATAAATGTTCGCCGGGGAAGAGCAATGTCTAAGGTTATGGGAAACTTTTCCTAGTTTATTGTGAAGTGGAGCAGAACGTGTCTGGAATGTCATGCTTTCAGCATAATTTTGGTTGCGCGTTTTCGACTTCATAATGCCTTTTTGGAAATTGAAGAAATCTTTGATCAACTTGAGAAAAAAATCTTCAATTAAAATGTTGCAATAAAGGTTAAAGTTGTAGCTCTACACTTTATTTCAAATATATATTTGATCTCTGGGACTATTTCTATTGTAGGAGTTGCTTACCTATAATGCATTTTCTAAAACTAAGCCACCTGCATGAAGCCATGACATTGACACAATGGCAAAGTGGGAGATGGGTCGGTGGACATTTATATTCTTTAGAATGGAAGAACACCAATAACTTAAGAAGTCAAACATTTGAATTCTTGAAATTCTTAAAAATTTTAATGATTTTTGTATTTTTTATTGATTTTGCATTTATACTTTTATGTTAAAACATTTTGTGTGTATGATGCTAGCAATCTTTCTTTGATAGGATCGAGTCGTGGGTCATTGCTAGAAAGGGGGGGGGTCAAAAAAGTGACCGATTTGCTACTTGTTCTCAAGTACTTAGCATATTAATAGAACTAATAATTAAGAAAAAGGAACACCATACAGCATGTTTTTATAATGAAGGCGAATGAGTAAACAAATATTCTTGAATTTAAGCATTATTGAAAACGACAATATTTTTGTAAATGAAACCAAATTGATTAAATGTCACATTACTTACATTCATCCGTAGAATATTAATTTTGTTTATTCAACCATTTGAAAATGTAAATTAGATGTTGACAACTGGAATAAAGTTTTCATAATTTAAAAATGCATTGAAAAGCTTTCCTGAATTACTTACTATTGTGTAACTGTCTTTCTTTTTAATATTATATTTTCAACTTCCAAGTGTTATATTTGAATTTCAAGTTTTAATGTTTCACTAGTCTTTCAAGTTACTCCATATCAGGGTTTCGAAAAAATTAATTGCAAGGTTTGCAATCAATTAAGTTCTTTGCAATCAATTATTTCAATTATTCAAAATTTACAATTAATTATTGCAATTAGTTGCAATTAATTGCAATTATTGTGATTTGTAAATACCTTTTGTAAATTGCTTAAACTGGGCAAAAAATGTATAATCAAAACATTATTTATTGGAAAAGTAAATTATACGGCTTGCTAAATGTTTTATGACTGCATTGCTTTTGAAACCATAACTTCATTTCAATGCTGCTTGTTCACACAAAGAAGCAATTGCATTTCAAGATTGCTTGGTAGCAGAGACTGACGGAATTCATTGAAGCAGAATCCAGACTTACTGAAAAGTCGCTCCAATAAATTGGACGTTGGCAATGGGAATCTTGTATCCACGTATTTTCGTTCCAAGTACATTTTTTTCAAGTTTTGTAAAATTTCATGCAGATACAAAGTCTATTGAAATTACGCGATGTCGGAAAGATGGCAGATTACTGCCTGCTGATTGGCCATCATGTTAAAATAAGCAAATGGAATCTAGATGCAAATATTCAGAGTTAAGTATGTCAAATAAGGCTTGTAAATAATTGCAATTAATTGGTGAAAAAATTAATTGATTTTTGACACGCTTGCAATCAATTAATTCCTACACTTAAATCCAATTATTTGCGATGCAATTAATTTCTTCGAAGCCCTGCTCAATATCCATGTGATTAGTGATTAGTCTTGTGCGATCTCACATGGGTACATATCATTAATGAGTTTCGAAATTTGTAGTGACTAGACAAAGAATTATGATATGAAAAATCATTCCCGCCCCGGCGCTATCCTGCCCTAGTTCAGGAAGAGCTCTCCCAAGACTCTAATAGTGACGTAAATTGTTTTATATTTGAGTAGAAGCGAACGAATTCAAACAATTAAGAATATCAATATATTATTTTATATTTTGTAACTTCATTCATTTTTAGTGGTGTTCTTCAATGAATAACATCAACGCAATCAGTTTTCTTTGCTGCAATAAATGTCCTTAGAATTCTTTATTTTAGTTAAGAAAGTACTAAATAATATTTTATAACATCCTCGTGTACTGCGTTCAGTTGGCAACAGTGTTGGGAAAAAATCCGACTTAATTTAAAAAATTTAAAAAAATACATGAAGGTTAGGCATGGAGCAAATTTAATCCATTTTAAAAAATTTTTAAGGAAAAAATTGTTAATCTTTTGAACAACTTCAGAACAGCAATACGTTTTAATATAATTGCATTAAGGTAAAGTCTGTACCCCAATAAACCCACCTCACGATTTTCAAAACTGCTAATAGGCTTGGAGAAATTTCTTTGTAAATGCAAAAAAAATGGTTTGTTCTTTTAAATGAAGGATAGGCAGATTAAGGTTAAATTTGATTTTTTTCATTTAAGATTGACGTTTGCTCGGACAAGCTTAGTTTTCCATACTCAGACAAATGAACAATGATTTTGATTAGCTGACACCACCTTAGTCAAAATTTCTTGAAAAACTTTAAAGAAAATTCAATTTACAGAATCATTAAAGATGTTAATGTTTTGATAAAAAAAGAAATTCTTTAAAATCATTGAAGAAATTGAATTTTTTCAAAGGGTATGTTTTTTCTGAATTTCCTGCTCCAAAAAGTCAAATAAGTGCATAGGCAAAGCTCAATGGGTCAGGCTTTGGATGAATTTCCCTTTTTGTTTACACACATGAAGTTCATCACTCGGAAATATTTGGTATAAGTGTTTGAAACAGCTAGCTTCAGTAGTAATGTAATTACTGTAATTCTCTTTGTTTGAAGACCCAAGGTCCTCCAAATTTTCAGTTATTTGGATAAAAAATATTTATTTTAGCAAAATAGCTAATAAATTAAACAAAAACTAAAAATAATAATTATATATATATATATATATATATATATAT
>CABFPE010000180.1:809323-841503 GCA_900660155.1 Hofstenia miamia
AAATATATATATATATATATATATATATATATAACAACGTCATTTAGTAATGGAGAAGTTCCAAAACGTTATGTAATACGAATGAATTGCTGTTTCCCTGTCACAAAATGATTGATGTTAATGATCATTTGCTTGGAGAAAGATCCACAACGTCAAATCAAATTTAACTTTTCGAGTCGGGTTCGGGTATAACATTTTCGGATCGGTTTGGGTTCGGGTAGTAAGTATTACGATCGGGTCGGGTGATTCGGGTCCACGTTTACCTCAAACTGTCACTCTCTACTTCTAACTGGGAGCAAGATGGTACATTGTTCATGATTAAACAGTCTTTGCCTTCAATGATGAATAAAAAATACCATTCTTTAATTTGTTTTGTGGGCTACTTTCTAATATCTTCTAGTTCTAAGAAGTGTTTTCTTAATTATTTTCAAAATTTATAAAACTAGCCAAAACTTATTATATGAACAATTTTCTCTGCCGAAATAGTAGAAAACCAGTCTCCCTCCCGATACTGCAATTAATATCCGTAGAATTTTGCACTGAAAAATGTTTTATAAATTCTTTGATTTAATCTAGTAATTAACCGAAAACTCATTGAGTTGACATCACTGATCATATATATTTGAGTGCTTTAAAGCTTTAAAAGCAATTGTTTTTTAACGATCGATTACTTGCTTTTAAAAAATTTGTACCCCGTGACAGATATTTTCCGATTAGGTCAAATCAGAATTTAAGCAGGGACCGACTAGCAATGACTGAGAAATAGAGGGTAGGTTTAAAGGAACACGAAACCGCGGGTAACACGCCATAAGAATCAAACGTGTAATGTCTGCTCTAGTTTATTTGCTTAAAACCCTTAAATATAAATTACATATAACTTTATTTGTGGTAGTTTACTTGAGTCAATTATTGCTATTGAACAAAACATGTTTTAGAAAAACTCATTAATATAATACTCTTAAGTTCATATCAAAGTTATAAATTGTAACATACCAGAACTTTGTAGCTGAAATGATTCACCCTAGAAATTTAAATAAAAAGTTATCGAAATAAGTTTATTATTAAAACCAACATATTACCCCATCAAATTGAATTATAGCATAGTCTAAATTTTCTTAGTAATCTGAACACACATAAAAGTTGTAGTGCTTTTTGGAAGCCCTTAACAAATAATGGGATAAAATTTAATCTTGTATTAATCTGAGGAATACATTGTAGTGAAATATAAAATTACTTAATTTTGCACTTAATATTAAGAAAATCTCGAAAGATGAGACCTCAATATTTGGGGACGAGACCGAACGGAACTGCACTGGATCAGACCGAACCGAGTTCCGCATTAAATTACTTCCAGCTTTTGGGCTCAAAACGCTGAACGTTTTTGATAATTAGCGAAATCATGTTTATTAAATGTGGATGAAAAGTATGAATTAAAGTTACATGTATTAAAAATCGATTGATATTCTTTTAGAATCTATAAAATTTTATTAATATTGGTAAACAATAATTACATACCTGTCTAAAGTGTAAATATGTCATGAAATATAATATAAATAGTAGGTTAACTTCAACACAATCATTCAGCAGCATGCAAACGAATTTACTATTTTTAGCTTGCTTACTGATAGCAAGCACATTTGCAAATCGTTCCCTTAAAATTGGAAGGAAATTAGCAAAGGAGAAAGAATTTCAAAGAAGGAGTGGAATGACATGCCCTTACCTTTGCTCAAACAATGTCTGCATCTATAAAAGTTTACTCTGTGATGGAATAAACAACTGCGGTGATTATTCTGATGAACAGTATTGTGATGGTAAATCTAAGAGTGCATGTGAAACGAATGAATACCAATGTCGTCTTGGTGACAAATGTATACCGGCCGAATGGGTCTGTGATCACATTGACGATTGTGTAGATGGTAGTGATGAGAACCTTGCTAAGTGTCCACCAAAACCTCCTGTCATCTACAAGTGTTATTCTGATCAATTTGAGTGTAACAATGGTTAGAATTAAAATATTCGTTCAATGTAAAACTTTATTCTTTAGGGAGATGTGTTGCTGACACATGCCGTTGCAATGGCGTGGATGAATGTGGTGATGGCAGTGATGAACTAAAATGTGGTCCGCGTACACTTCCTCCTGCAACTACTGAGCCTCCTCGTCTTTGTGGTGCGCTAGAGTTCATTTGCAAATCAGACGGCTCATGTATTCACGCTTACTTGAAATGTGATGGCACCTTTGATTGTCCCAATGGCGAGGATGAGCAAGATTGTCCTTCTAAGCCCCCGACAAAACCAAAGCCCAGTGGTAAATGCAATGAGAACGAGTTTTTGTGTAATGATGGTGCATGTGTCTACCACACAAAAGTGTGCAACACTGTGTACGATTGTGAAGATGGTAGTGACGAAGGCTTGTTTTGTGAGCCAGAGAGGCCTCCTAAAGAAATTAATTTATGTGGGCCAAATGAGTTTGTTTGCAACAACAAGTTTTGCATTGACGTTCTATCTGTGTGTGATGGCAGAATAGATTGCACTGATGCTTCAGATGAAGGTGATTTTTGTCCTGCGCGTACCACCACTACACCTGCCCCAATTTGTGGATTCGGAGAGTTCGCCTGCAAAGACGATGGCAAATGTGTTCCACAATACTTAGTATGTAATGGGCTTCCTGACTGTGGTGATCGATCCGATGAAGGAATTTTCTGTCTGCCACCCGTAACTACTACACTTGCACCTAAATGTCTGTCTTACGAGTTCCAATGTCGGTTTGGGAAATGCCTTCATTCTGATCTTGTTTGTAATGGCGTTGATGATTGCGGTGACAACTCGGATGAAGGATCATTTTGTAAAAAACCTCCACACCCTCCAACAAACACCCGATGTGGATCCACTGATTTCCAATGTCGTAATGGTGAGTGCATTCAAGGGGAGTACTACTGTGATGGCATTTCTCACTGTGAAGACGATTCAGATGAAATATTTTGTCCTGTCATACCCGAATGCTACCCTGACCAATTCATTTGTAAGAATGGGAAATGTATTGATGGTGTTCTTACATGTGATCGTAACAACGATTGTGGAGACAACAGTGATGAGGTTGCATCTTTATGCAAAACAGGTATATGATATTGATTTTTATTTCCTAAATCCATTTTTAGCTTACCGAGAATGCAAGGAAGAAGAATATCGTTGCGGAAATGATGTTTGCATTTCTGAATACAAAGTTTGTGATATGGTGAATGATTGTGGTGATTATACAGATGAATATTTCTGTCCGCCATCGATGTGTAGAGGTTATATGTGCAGTGATAAGTCGTACTGTATTGCTTGGGAAAAAGTATGCGATGGAACAATAGATTGTAAAAACTGGGACGATGAAGATCATTGTGAAATTCGACCGCCATCAAAAATTGAGTACTCTTGTAAAGCCGAACATTACAGCTGCAAGTCTAATTTCAAATGCATTCCCATATGGTAAATAGTTATTTTTTAATAGTTTATTTGTTACTTTTGTAGGAGCACATGTGATGGCGTTTTCGATTGTGCAGACGAATCAGATGAATATGATTGCAATGAGAACCCCAATGCTGCCAACCCGCTGTGCGCTTCTGGAAAATTCATGTGCACTGACAAAACGTTCTGTGTTCCAGTAGGTAGAATGTGTGATCAAAGAAATGACTGTCCAAACGGTTCAGATGAAATCCCTCGCTTATGCTTTAAATACAATAGAATTGAATCATGAATTTTGCTTAATAAATTATTTAGTATTTGTTTGTTATTTCAAACGCTTAAAAATTAGGATTATCGTTTGGGTATCCTTTTTGAATGTAAGTACGTTCTCACCAAGGTTTAGTAGACCCTATGATTTCATGAGCATTGGTAGCCACAGTTAGCTTAACTTGTCTTTTGTGCAGTAGCGTGAAATTATTTTACACATTGACATTTAACATTAACACTAAAACTACCGCAAATTTTTTTACCAAGACTTCCCAACACCAGTCAAAATGACCGGTGCTAAAATAATCTATTAAAAATATAAAAGCAAAGTTAGCTTATAATTGCAAAATACCCTACAGAATCCAAATTTATCCAATTTTAAAAATATTGGGAGCTACAAAATCGGAAAATTACGTTCATCTGAATCATATGAGTCGAGATAAGCAATGTGATTTAGAGAACATTTTGATTTACATCCTTGTAAGTTCATACTTTTAAACAAAATTTATCTGTTCATGAAAAGCGATTATTGATGACTTTTATACGCAATGATGCAATTTGTTGTAAAATCTTGAAATTTCTCTCGGTCTACAGGGAATTCAATACGTTGTATCCGAGATGATCTAGGTGAAGTAGAATCAAATCAGGGGAAGGTTACTCCAAAATTGATTCTCGACATAACAAATTTTATGAGAACAATGCCAAATTCTTTTCATCAAAGGGCCTCAGTCCAAACTCTAAGATAAAAAACAGATAAATTTTTCAGTTTTACATATTGATAAACCTGAAATTAGTTCTGGAAGCTTGGATTTAACAATGGTACTATTTTGATTTTTTCTTAGCATAAAATCAGTAAGAACGGTTCTTCATGCAATAATCAGATTTGATAATTTTGGTTTTGTTGATGGTTTAATTTCTGGTGAGATTATAATGATATCACGTTGACCAGATTTTACATTATTCCATATGTATTTCCATGTTTTTATTCCCACAATAGTGTTATGGTTAGGAATGAGATTTCCCGGTGGGTCTAACATGGGTTCGTATATTGAACTGCAATTTTAAGATAATTAAATCATCATTTTCAATAAGATTTTCAAATATAATGACATCGTAATAAATGGAATCACCACCCTCTTATGATTTCCCTGGATCAACATTGTCAAAATGCTGAAGAACATTCAATACTGAGAATCGCTGTACATTACCAAGAAGATGTCATAGATTTAGTTCCAATGTAGTTCCTGCAATAAAGCTGGTCTGTTAAGTGTTTTGAATACTCACACTTACTGGTCAAAATGACCGGAATGGATATTGTAGGTATTCACGTGAAAATACAGTTAAAATTCAATGAAAAGTTTTAATGATCACTAAAAATAATTTTGCATCATAATATAATAATTGTATGAAAATTCCAAATCAAAAAAATTCTTACAAATCAAAACCATTTCGTTTCCTGTCAAAGAAACCGGTTTGGGTATTCTACTGTTAATACACCAATTGATCTGAAATATACAATGCTCCAATAGACGTTGAAACTCGCGCTTTAATTTTCAAATTCTTTCAATGACCCTTACGAAGACTACGAAGTTTCAACGATTATATTTTTCTAAGGGCGAATACTAAATATTTGCTACGGTTAAACTACTTACAAATGCCGTTGAGCAAATCAAGAAAAATCATCCTAGAAAAAACAATAGCTTGATGTTACAAAATACATCGCTCTGTAAAATCATTTGTTAAATTAATTCGCTATTGAAACACTTCTTATACATATTATAACGTCATATTTATAAAAGTGGTGTTATATTTGACCGAATATTTTTTCAATGTAAACTGTCAATTTCAATCTCATATGACTATCGTTTTAATTGCTATTACTTTATACTAACATTTACTACGGGTAATTACGTTTTGATGTGCTGCGCATTACAAAATATTGCTTAGTTTAGATTTCAAATTTTTCATCAAAGTTTATTTCCATGCATAATAAATTCAGTGTTTGAAATCCAGATTGTTGAAGCCTCTCGTTGAAAGACAGTTCTGTTTACAAAATTGTTGTGTCAAAACAATTATTTCAAAATTACACTATTAAAGAGACTTTAGCATAAATGGAGTAAATTTGGTAAACTACCCTGAGGAATGGGAATGAGAGCCAATATTGATAAAAAGAAAATTACAAGTAAAATAGATTATTGCTGAGCTGAAATACCTCTGGCTCATTTTCATTACTGAAATCATTTTGGAGAAAGGATCGTAGCTTTTTATGTAAATATTCTGTGTGTTTACGCTATGCATTATCAATAGAATCACATTTTTTCTATAATACTTATATCTATATCTGTTTGACATTTGAATCTTTATTTTGATAGGCTATATTAGAAGTCATATTTCACCAGTTTTTAAGTCATAAAAAATCGACCTATTGATTATATTATTGTTCCTTTGCTTTTCGAGCTCGCTAATTCGAAATAATACAAATCCAAAAAAATATTTCTTTTGACCATCTAACAAAGCCTTGTTAACAAATCGCTATTGATTATATTTTGAAATTTTTCTTTGATATTAGCAAAATCATTACTGATTTAGCAGCGTTTCAATTAATACTAAATACAAATGATAAAATAAGTATATTTAGCTTTTTGCTTCTGTTACATAATCCGGCCTTAGTAAAATTTGTGTATTCCGTATAAGATAGGATAAGAGTTCAAGCATATATTTCAGTTCAGAGAACTTTTTTTAAAAAGTGGAAAAACGTTCACCCAGACTGATTCTAAAGACAAATCAATCATATTTTCACTTAGTGACCTTTAATTTTCAATTGGCCAGTGATTATAACATTAACTTGAGCAATTTTGAAATACTCTACAAGTTTAGTGCTATTAAATACAATAATTTGAGCACATATTATAGAGATGTTTTGAATCATATAAACTGATAGCATACAATATCCAGATTAGATAATATGAATTTTGTTACTGACTAGCATAAAAACAAAAACTATTGAGTCAAACTCTTAGCAAAGAAAAAGAAAAGTTCAGTAGTTGGTTGCGCCACATTTAAAAGCAATCACTGCTATTATCGGGTAGGGCATCAAAAAAACAAATTGACAAACCAACAGGAAGACTTTGCTAAATTTGTTGCACTGCTTCTCACAAATGGTGAGGACATGATCCGATCTCCATGTGCATTAGCCGGCCAAAAATCATTGACCAAATGTTTTCAATGGTTCTCAAGTCAGGAGATTTTGCTGGTCAATTGAATACCGGTACCCTGTGATCAGTGAGTAAATCATGCATCACTCGAGAACAAAGATGGAAGCCGTCGTCCCCTCAATTGGCGACCATGACCGTTCCTCACATTTTAGAGTATAGTTTTTGACGGCTTTACTTGATTTCACCGTATTTATAGCTTTAATTCTATTTTGACCGGTGCTAGCGGCATTGCGCTTTTGGTCCTTTTTTGCATTTTATAATGCATTTGTACAAATAAAAGAATGTGTGCTAAACGCATGCGCTCTTAAGTGATCGGATTAAGTTTCAATATCTCATTATTCATTTAAAGACACAAACTAAAAAAAACCGAGACAAATCATCCAATGCTTTTAATGTTTGAATATTGGTAATTTAAATTAACATTATATATGTATCATTACATTGCCAGTAATTTTGCACCAGACACTTCGCATTGTTTAAAGGATAAAAATCTATTTAAAAATACCCATTTTATCAATGTACACTACCCACAGTATAATCATGCATTACAATAGCTGACATATTTCTGGCCTCGTATTATCTACACACATTATTGATTGACTGACATTATTGAATGTCGCTGAATGCACTCCAGGCGCTGTAAAATGGTCAATTGACTTAAAACAGTAGTTACCCAGTTTCATAATATTGTTATTAACGCCATTTTTACAGCATACCACATTATTTTTTTTAATTCACCAATACATATCTCGAAAACCCAGAATTTCTATCTAAGGATGATGAATTTTCCGGGAAATATTTAATTTTGATAAAAATTTTTACATAATATGAAAAAGTGGTAAAAGAGGTGATACAGATGGCAATATAACAAGACTTTTCTTAAGACCAGGGAAGGCATCACACGTTTAAATGCCCTGACGTATTACCTACGGTTTCGTATTCCCTAAACCTACACTATATTTCTCAATCATTGCTAGTCGGACACTGTTTAAATTCTGTTCTGACCTAATCAGAAAATATGTCAGTGAGTGCAAATTTATTAAAAGCAAACAATTGTGGAAAGACAATTGTCTCTAAATCTTTAAAGCACGCATAATAAACATGATCACCGATTGCCAATTCAAGGAAATGCAGGAAAAATGTGTTTTCGGTTAATTATACTGATTTAATCGGAGAAATTATATGACATTTTTCAGTGCAAAATAATGAATTCTACGGACATTAATTGCAGTATCGGGAGGGAGAGTGGTTTTCTATTATTTCGAAAATAACTAAGGATGCACTTCTTAGAATTAGAAGATATTAGAAAGTATCCCACCAAAAACAAGCTAAGGAATAGTGTTTTTTATTTATCATTAAAGGCAAAGATTGTTTAATGATGAATAATGAACCATTTTGCTCCCCGTCAGAATTAGAGAGTGACAGTATGAGGTAAACATGGACCCGAACCCGACCCGAAATGTTGAATTTGATTTGACGCTGTGGATCTTTCTCCAATCAAATTATCATTAACATTTGACGAAGAAACAGCATTTTATTCGTATTTCTTAACGTCTTGGATCTTGCTCAAATCTGGCATTGATAAACATCAATATTTTCTTAATAATCAATCTAATCTTCTTACCCGAACCCGTTGCGACCGGATCTGAAATCTAAAATCTGTCAGGTTTATCGGGTATCCGATGTCATTTTCTAGTCAGAACACAAATAGTAATATGTACAAGATGCTCAGGAGTTACAGTATGATAAAAGCTTTGTTCTCTTGTCTCTTAATAACATTTTTGAAACATTCCTCTTACAAAAAATTTATACAATTTGCAAGAATCTATTTGGCCATAAACGCTTCAGGAACGTTATTAGGTTTAGTAAAATGGTAAACACTTGCGAGACCATATATACCAATCCATCATTACCATTGTGTGAACTGGATGTTCAAATGTGTTTGACAACATTCATTCGTTGTTTAACTGCAGGAAATGTATACAAGTAAGCGCCTGTTTCAGTAGAAATAGCCAGTTAAACATACTTCTCATTTTATTTGATAGCAATATTGCTTACTAATTGATGCATTTCTTGAACATATTGCATTGAGGTAATTAGCAGTGATGATAAGCTTAAATTTATTTAAGCTATCTTAAACGTTTACACTTTCAAAATTTAGCTAAGCTAAGATTCACATCTTTGTTTCCTCAGGTAATTATTTGTCTTCTGGTTACTCGATTAATCTGTTATCATGAGCTTTCGAATGTTAAAATGCAGCAAATGCTAGCAAATAGACCCTATTGCTATAAAAATTTTAAGAATGTAACATATATTTTAGCTTTTTTTAAAGAAATTCTAATAAATTAAATATTGTCAGATATTGCTTGGATGAAAATTCAAAATTTCTGCCTATAGCCAATTATTTAACATTAAGAGGTTTTTAACATCACATGACTTTAGAAGCTTGCCTACAGTAATGTAGAACCTACATTGTAGATGTATCATTATGACTATCGTGAATAAAGTCTTTTTTATAATAATCTAGAAAATTGCATGATTCATCCCCAAAATCAAAGTTGTTTTTCTGGGATATAGCTTGATATTATTGTCAAAGTAGGTGACTGCTTGATATCTACATCTGCATGTAATATTTTCTGTAGGGGGAAGCATTGGCATGCATAGCAATGAGATCATGGGTGAGCTGCTTACTTGCAGGAATGCATTGATAGGAGGTTGAGCAATGTCATGAAAAAATTCTTTGTACATTTATTTACTGAGTGCCTTTAATAGTAAAAATAATGGCCATCTAAAATAAATTGTGAAAAAGCCCTAAATAAATGCAACAACTTGCGGAAATCGACATGAGGAATTCTAAAATCAAATTCAATTTTATTAAAGACAACTAGACTTGACCATTGAACTATATTAATGATATCAGAATATTACCTAAGCATCAGCCAAAGTGCTAAATATTTACCTAAACGCAAATTATGCACAGTATGACAGTATATAACCTAAAATTTGCCTACTACTTACACATGGGCTTCTTAAAACAAAACAATTGGACTTCCTAAAAAATATGCATGTATATCATGGATCTTTACTATATATAATACATTGTTGAAATTCATGTGCATACTAGTAGGAAAATATGAATTAATTGCTTTTAGATGCCTGGTTATCAGCAAACAAATTAAGCATAATGGGATGCAATATCTTGGAATGTTATTTGTGAATACTAGAAAGCAATACAGTTAAGAAATTTAATTAAATCTCCAAAAAGTAATTGACAACTACAAATAATATCTCAAATAGTCTATTCGAACCTCGGGATATTTTTCTTACTTCTTCGCTTGGCGGTCAATTTGTTGCTCTAGATTCCACTGTAGCCCTACTTTGCAACCATCAAATTTACCTAATGCATCTTCAGAAGCAGGTTATGGAATTAGCCAAGCAAAAGAACGAAAATATCAGACTCACACAAATTCATGCGAAAAAGAAGAGATTCCCTCTAGCAGATGAAATTTCAGGAGGATGGTGAATGAGTGCTATTAAAGCACTTTTACGCATTTCAATACTCGATCAATGCTACTTCTATTGGACTGTTAAACTCACTGGGTCATCATATACAAAACTTATCAATTACCTTAACAAGATCAGATTTTCAATTTTTTAATGAAAAGCGGATTCAAGATATGCAATTGGGGAACCTATGTTACTATCTTAAATTTTTGCACTATCATTTTACAATGTAGTGTGTGCTACCATTCGCAGAAAAATTTCTCATCAGCGTAACTACTCTGAATAAAATATATTATACAATGTTAGATTGCGCTCATATAAATAAAACAATCTCTAAAAATTATTGACTGAATCACTTTTAGTCTACAATTAAAGTAAAGTACGAGGGCACAATCATTTCTAAATTATCTAGTTTATATAAATATATTTTAGTAACTATTTGGTTAAGCGCTAAATATTTGAAATACTAGAAATTGAGAGATATTTTTTGAAATTTAGCCATGAAATTCTGTCATCTATTAAAGAATTAAGACTCTTAATATAAAATACCAATCGATGCTGAAAAATGGTTCCGAACCTAATTTTAACTTGATAATAAATTACTTCTTGAAATATAAAATTGCTCAATAACAAAATTGATATTTACAAACCATTCTGATTGGTTGTGAAACAATGACAAAACTCAAATTTTCAAACTAACACTCTTGATGCAGCTGGGTTAAAATGAATATTACATATCCTGTTTACGTGAATTTCACCAACAACCTTATCATAAGAATTATTGGGGTGCTCTATATGTGCAGCAGCATCCTTGGAATTATCTTTAATGCATTAATTATATTCACTTTACGTAAATCAAAGTCATTTCCTAGAAATGCATTTTCGTGTATTTGATGGGCTTGGCAATAGCCGATCTTATATATTCCGGAAATCTTCCATTATTGTACGCTTTCAATACCTTCGTAGCGCCACTAACATGGAATTTTGGACGGTATTGTTGGCTAATATATCCAATTATTACAAGTCATTTCTATGTATCTTCAATGCATGTAGTTATAATGAACATTCATCGAGTTATTGCTGCTTATTACGAAGTTTCTTTTCAAAAGATCAATTCATATAGCTTTGGCGTACGATCAAGCTTGGTGATCTTTCTTCTTGGAAACATCATCTGTTGGACTCAAGGAATAAATCGAACTTCAGCATTGAGACTTTACCAGGACAGTTCAGGTAATTATCTTGTTGGAGAAATATGCACGGTTTCGAATTCAAGTCGTTTCAGTAAATTACTTCACATTTCTGTGGCAGTTAATTGGATTTTTGGCTACGTGCTCCCATACGCACCATACTACCATGCTCCATTCTGATCTACTTAAAAGCCTCCAAGTTGAAATCGAAACAAATTTCAAAAAAACGTGAAGTTGCTGATCGTCAGATGACGAACATGTTGATCATCACGTCTTTGATCATGATAGCCACATTTACTCCTAGACTTATCTATCTAATATTTGTTTTAAAGTTCAGTGAATTCATTCGTGGATATTGGGCGCCTATATTTATTTGGATCCGTACAATTAATCATTGGTGTAACTATTTGATTTATATAACATTATCACCTATGTTTCGAAGATCCCGTTTGCATAATTCTAAAACTGTTCACAAACACAGTAAGCAGTTCTCCAAATGTAGTAAGAAGATGTAGTATGCATTGATGTATATATGTGCATGCAGAACTTGTTTAAGCTCAAGCCAATGCCTCGCTGTTAAATAATTTTTGAAAAGTAGCGTTAATAACACTGACCTGGCGTTAATTAGAAATATTTGATGAAGCAGAAAAATTTGGACAAATATATACTGTTTCTTAATGCTAGCAAATATGTAAACCATCTCTTACAATGCATTGCGATAAAAGTTTCTCTATGTGTGTATTTTGTACAACAATTGATTCTTTTACGTTGCTTAAAAGCAGACGAAATATATTTTGTAACACAGGGAATTCCTGCTAATCTAAATTAATTCATCATTATTATTTCAATTTTCACTAGCAAAGCAAGAAGGCTTGAAAGCTCCACCTAGTTGAACAATTATGTTTTTTAACAAAAGAAAAGCCACAAGTTCAAAGTAACCTAAGTATTTATTGATAATTGTTTCAATAATTATTCAGCAAAAAACACTAGCAGGTACATCTGTTGATAATCTCATTAAATTTGCTGTCACTTGTAGACAAGGGGCAAAGCAAATTTATTGCGCAATATATGTATACAAAAAATCTACAAATTAACATATAACAGAAAAAATAAAATATGCACAAATAATTAACTACAAATTAATATGTAAAATATATAATAATATTATGTTTGTGTGAATGTTTGTGTAGGTCATCAATATTGGATGTATGCCACGCGGGTTGCGGTGCGGTGGACATCGTTATATTGTTAAATGTGTAATACTAAACTAATCAACATTAATTATACTACGAAACCTATATAATATAATATATTTGACATCATTAACTCAATTAAACAAAATTAATAGAAAGTTAGCTCAGTGATTTACATTTTTTTGGCTTAATCGACAGGCGACATTTAGAAAATAGCGGGTGCATTGCGGGTGCGGGCGAATTTTTCTAACAAACATGTGGGTGCAATGCTTTTGCGGGTCCACTCACGGCGGGTGCGGTACAATGCTGTTATAAAAAAACACATCCGCGTCCATCTATGTTTACCACTCTATAAAAGCAGATTCTCTTCCGTTTTTCTTTAATGGTAGGCTTTGAACGGAACATTAGTGATGAAGAAAACCTTAGTTCAGCTCGACTTTGATTGTATAATGATATTTAAGAAAGATACTTTAGATCATATGCTCAATTAAGTAATTTGTTAAAAAAGATTAAGTCGAAAAACTCTAGATATAAAGAGAGATAGTAAATGTAGTTTTATAAGGCTAGTTATGTAATCTTCAATAGAATTAATCCATTTGGTGGGCCTTTTTGAAACTTCTCAAGTTTTGCTCATAATCGTCACTACTTAATTCCGGAATTTCGGGCTCAATCCCCGTGTTTCGGTATCCCATGATCCCTGGATTGACATCCCTATTAACTGAAAACGACCATTGTACAGACTTTGATAATTTTGCAGATTTTTGCTGAATATTTCCATCTACGAAAATTGCATTTGCAAGATTAAGTACTTGCACATTTTTAATAAGATAGTTAAAAATTTTGCAAGTATGAGCTTACGGGAGTCTTTTAGTATATTTCATTATATTTTTGAAAGATCGAGAAATACGAAAGATTTTTCAGGTACATTTCGAAATCAGCTATACTTTGTGTAAACGAAATATAGACACTATTTTTTAAATATGTCGACGTGATTACTGCACTTTTTTTCACAGTTGACTTTTATCAACTGGAAACAATGCGTTAGTGTTAAATTTCATTATATTTAATGTAGCTTTCCAAAATATCAAAGAGTTACTATAAATTGCGAAGGCAAATCTATTCTCTGCTTCTTTGCCTAACAGCAATTTTTATTTGTAAATTAAACTGCATTCAAATTCGCCAATAATATCGATATTCAAATCGAGGTAAACTCATTTAGGGTTTTTGTAAGGTTTTCTATTTCTTGACAGCTGTCCAGCATATATTTCTTTAATTTAAGAAATTAATATATTTCAAACTAATTGAATAAGCTGCACCATGGCTTACTTGAAATCTTAAGTTAGCTATGCCTGCACTTACCAGCAAATCCAGGAATCTGAACCATACATGGTTATGCTTATAAGTAAAAGACCACTTTAAAAATGGGTTGTAATAATATTAATAAAAGATTTACTTATTCAATTAAAATTGAAATAAAAAAAGAAATATTTCAATAAATACAAAGGCAACATTAAAGATGATAGTTGAATAAATTACTGCTTTTTACAACATAAGATTCCAAAAAGTTTATAGAAGTATTTAAATGTAAGGAATTTTGTAAACAAATTAATCCATTAAAAATGCGTCTCGTAATCTTAATAAGTACATAAAGTTGAAATAATTTGACGCATCAAGTTTATATTTCTTAATAAGGATTTTAGAAAATGACCAATTCCCTGGACATAAACATTCCCTTTAATAGATTTTTTCGAAATAACTGTAAACTAGCAAACACTCGGAACAATATATGTACTATAGATTATTAAAATAGCAAAATGTATTGACTCTATTCAAGGTTAGATGCAGTTAAAAAGGGTGTATTTCTTTTTATTAAAAAAGCAATTTATTTCATGATTTCAACTTAGTATTCAACTTAGTATTCATTGACATATGTTAAAATTATCAAGATTATGGCTTGAAGCTAAAATTGTTTGATGTAAGTTATCAATGCTATTAAATTTTTTTAAATATATTAGATAAAGATTCAACTTGTCCAAAACCAGGAATTATTCTATCGTGCTAAAACATAAAAAAAATGCCAATGACCTCTTCCAACTCTGTGTACTTGATATATAATCATTGACTTCTTAATTCTGTATTGCACATATACTCCTAAAAGAATAGTTTAAATAAACTAAGGCTTAAACAACGTCACTTTCAAGTAGTTCTGGCCTCAGAGTTTTACTGGTATGAGATTAAAATTATACAATTTGAAATCACAGGATCTGTATAATTTTGAAGTTGAAGGACTTATATTTTATAATAACTTGGAGGCGCTGTAGTTACGTTTGACTAAGCAATATGGCCTTAACAGAAATAGCCGTTGAGCAAACACAAAGTATTAATTAATGGAACCTTCTTTTAATATTTATTCAAAGAGTTTCGAATTTGAAATTCTAATATTCTACTCAATAAATCAAATAATGTATTCGTTAAAACTTCAAACAATATATGCAAATTCCTATCCTTTCTAGGAAAATTTTTGCGAGAGAATTACTCTTTTGCCACACACTTTATACAATTATATCACTCTTTGAGACCTGGATTACGTTCATCTGATAAGCTATTATTTAAATATATATTATTGAAAAAAATCAAATTCGCAGAAATTTTAATTCAATCGCATCTGTTTTCTTGGTAATTTAATTTGTTTCCATACCAACATTAATCTTTTGATTCAAAGCTTGATGTAATGAAGCTGTTATATAAGAAATTTTGGAGATACTAGTTTTTGGAGGAATATGACGAACTTAATACTTGTAGCCACTTCTTGGCTTGCTTCTGTAATTCATGTCATCACAACTAAAAATATGGTTACTACTGCAACTAAAAAAACTTTTATTATACTTTGTAGTGCCTTATGAGCCACCATAAGTTTATTATTATTATTATTACTAAATTACAATACCTAAAACAAATAAGGCATATAACAAGCAAATATTGCAGGCTTTTGTAATTAGCCACCTAGTTTATGCCTGTAATTTGCTGCACAGTTTAAGTATAGAACAGTATGAGCGGTTAAACATTGTGTAGTTGCCTAGTCTTTGACAACACTATACAATATCAATAAACAAATTATGGGTGAGAAACTTCAAGAGATTCAAGTGCTAGCTCCAAAGTTGTACATTAAATATGCTAGCCTTGTAACCATGTATAAGTACACGAATAAATTGACATGTGTATTAAATTTCCTTGATAATTACCTCATGCTAAATAATCGTACAAATAAATGTGTAATTGTTAGTAAAACAAAATTCTCGCAATGGAATAGAGCATTTACAACAGCTGCAAGCAGAAATTGGAATAGTCTACCACAAGAGATCAGAGATTCTAAATCATTAAATGTATTTAAAGGGAAACTTAAACAAAACTTACTAGCACATCAAAAAATAATAGGAGGTTCAAAGAAACTAAATACCTTGCAGAAAAGTTTGAATATTTCTTTTTAATATTATTTTTAAGCAGTTTATTATATGTTATTTTATTTGTAAATTTTTTAGCTTGTTTATTGTCTGTGTTTTCTTGTTGCGTGTGCTACCATTTTTGTAAATATGTATATATGTATATTGTATATATTATATATTCTTTTTGCAGATTTGTTGGTGCATGCAGCATGGGAATATGGAATCGATAAATAAAGTTATTGAAATGTTACCAAGGAAAAAATTTTAATTTCACGCCGTGATTTATTATGTAACATTTGATTCTAATAATGACAATGAATACATTTTAAACAGCAACAAAAATCTACAAAAAGTTATTTTATATATTTTTGTAGGGGGTTAATATTTAATTCTTCGTTTACTGAACTTCTAAACAAAAAAGCAAGTACAATATCTGATTTCCTTTTAAAAGTTATTGATAAAAATCCTTGACAATTAACAGTTCTATTTAAATACTGAAGCATGAGGTTAAATACATAATCAAGACTCCGATATATCAACCATGTCGTTTCTACATACTTGATCTGATGCTAATTATCATGTATTAATACATTAAATAAATAGCTATTTTCCCGGCAACATTAATCTCAGCTTCCATATGAATTTGTTAAAATATAAAATCAAAATGTGAGTACTTCATTACACAATATGAGGGTCAGAATGAAAATCAACATTTTCAAAATCTTCCAGCAACAAAAGTTCGCCGCGTTGATTATAGACTACTTTTTAAACGTGTTGAAGCCAGAAAGATGAAATTGTTTAGTACATGGCAGCTATATGTTTTCCAAAGAATGTACCTCCAATCAACAACGCAGGGGAATTGTAGAGCCTTTTACTAACGTCATTGCAAACGCCTTTTTAAGTGAAATGAAGAAATTAATGAATTCATTGTTTACTTCTAGATCACAGCCTGATGCAATGTCCACAAAATAGTGACGTGCGGGTAAAGTTCTTAATACCGCATCCGCCCGACAAAAACTTCATTATTACCCGTACCCGAGAATGAATTTTTTTTGCAGCTAATAAATAATTGAAAATTTTTCACCAAACTAATTGAACCATTCATTATATATAAATTTTTTCAACATTTAATTTATAACATTGCACAACAATTTCTTATTATTATTCATACACAGATTTTTGCGCCCTTTTCAATGTTATAATTCACTCAGTGGTCTGATAAAAAAAGTATAGCTATCATTGAATTACTATCAAATTATGATTTTTATTTTATTTATTTAAACATTTTAACAAATTAAATCACGTAATTGCATTAAATCAACCTCATTATTTTTTCAAAGACCTGTATATCGCATAAACGTGAGAATGATTGCCATTACGACACAGTAAAAAAAGAAAGTTTGATTTTAAACTGACACTTGTGCTATTGCCAATTTTTTGGTGCTAATAAGGAGAGAGATTTCCCTTATATATTTATATATGAGTTTATTTTAATAGTTAAATAAATTCTATTCCATTTTTAAGAATTAATCCAAGTCGGAATTGTAATCCAAATACATTTTGCTATGTGTGTGATAAATGCATGTCTAGTAAACCTGCAAGACCAATTTCAAATTTAATTAAGTAAATGTACAATCAATATTTTCATCCGATTAAATTGGGTCATCAACAGAAAAACTTTGCACCTGACATCAGGTGTAGTGGCTCATTTTTTATTGGGCTACCGGGGGGAAAAGAAGAAGATATTTCGCTTTTGATTAGCCACTATCGTGGAGACTGCAAATGGATCGTGAAAATGGTTTTTGTTTTTGTTTAAAATTACCAATAAGCCTTCAGACTAAGAGAAGAAAGGCAGCTTCAAATATTTGCAAGCGTGAGATCGGCGACATTAGCAAAAGAAGGTGGAAGTAATTAAAATTTGTGTAGCAAATCAAATTCAAATGAAGCATTTGATCAGTCATTTAAATATTCAACTAATGATCCTATTCTTCTAACTCAATCAAACTCGATCTAATTGCCAAAATCTGCAGGTAATTAAACAAGATTCGAAAAAGCTAGGTAGGCATTTGAAGAAAAAGTATTTGTTCATTCTAAATTTAAACATATAGGGAAAAGAAACTATCTAAATTTTATTGTACTGAGGATTGAATTTTTTTTCTAACACAAAGGCTTTGCTTGAATATTTGAGGCAACCCACATTGGCAAACAATTTTTTCCTCCATTCTTCTTTGACTAATGTTTTAAAGTCAACCTTGTCAGCAAAACAAGTTTTGAAGTCATTCCATTAGCTTTAATGGAGGTACAAAAAATAATGTTATGAATTATTAAAGACAGTGCTGTTAAAAGTACATTATGATTAAAGGGGTTTGGAAATGCATTCAAAAAGTAATTTAAACTTTTTCGGATTTGTAATGAACGCTCAAAATAAATTTGAAAATTTTCGGTTGCAAATACATTCAAACACTTGAACCATCCCACTAAAGGTTAATTCTGTTTAGCTTTAGCGCAAAAAATTTAAGTACATTCATTTGCTGTGTAATTATAAATTTTTAAATTCTAACTGAGGTCAAAGCCAAATGAAGCATAATGGTTGATAATGCTACTCACTTCCTTTTATATATTTTAACTATCAATAGAAAGTTGATTAAGGTTAAGCAAAGAATTGATGTATAGAGCGTATCAAATTATTAAATGAGCATCATTTTATCCAATTCATGTGCGTCGAAAAGTAGGCTTTGAAGTTTATCTATTTAAGAAATTCAATGAATTTTCGATTTTGTGCCTATATTTTATTCATAATTATAAAAAAGGAATCAACCGATTCGGAGAACGCTATTTCCTCCTCTGATCAGTCAATGCACAGTAATTTTCTGAAACTGCATCATGCAAATCACCAATCTAACCAGTATGTCGCTAAATACCAGCTGGATTTTTGTAGTTAAAAAAATGATATGATACCATTACTATCCCGCCAGGATTGGTGGCAATGGAAGAACGGAATACTATTAGAAGCATTATTTTAGAACAAACTTTAATGAAAATGGCAGCCTACATATAGCTTTATAATTATTCAACAATGTAGTAAACAATTTGCCGGAAGTTTGCAAACGTAGAGTATATTGCATGGACCTATTTAGAATTTTAATAAATATAGCAATTCACAACCATCCGTAGTCATACAGCAGTGATTTATAAAGGATTCCACTAATTTTTCATCTGTGGTGATGTACGCTTTTTGGGCATTTTGAGCGTACATGCCGCCATATTATAACTATATATACATATATATATATATATATATATATATAAATATATATATACATATAAATATATAAACAGAATACAGTTTAAAATATGTGCAATGCACAATTCTTTGTGACGTGTTCTACCTAGAAGGGACCGCTCATTTGTCTAGATTCACACAATTTCTTCTGGTTTATAAGCATGTATTTATCAATTTAGGTTGATGTAATGAGTTCCAGAGGGCGGCCCCTTCATCCCGCGGCAATTCGTTCCAGTTTTTGCTTGAGCTGTGTGACTATCAAGAAGAATCCAGAGATGAAATTGATGATAACGTCGAGTATTAGAGTGTAGATTTGGAAGATTCCGAATAAGAGCAAGTGCATTCAAATTGTTCAGAAATTGACATTGATGTTAATGAACTTTCTGAATATAACTCTGAACATATAACTCCTCAATCAGGAACAATTTCGGCTGGTTTGACAGTTATGACAGAAATTCTTGGAAAATATGTTTTCGAAAATGGACAAAGGATCCTACAGTTCAAAATGCAGGCAGAACAACATCTTCTAATGTGGTGCATATGTCTCCTGGTATCAAGCCGCATGTTTGCCGCCAAATTGAAGAAGACAAATGCTCCTCCGCGTTGAAGATATTGTTGTCAAACGACCTATTGGATCTCATTACAAACTACACAAACAAGGAAGCCAGGAGACAAGAAAGCAAAAACAGAGCAAATCGTGTCGTGGATGTGAACCCAAGCTGAAAAATTTTAAAATTCTAAAAAGTAATCGTGAAACTAAAATATATCAGGTTTATGACTATTTGTCATTTTTTATGATCACACCACAGTCAGTTGAGCTTTTGCATGAAACGCATGAAACTACTTTTATTTTGAATTCAAGTAAATCCATTTTTTCAACATTAAAGGTATTGAAAAATTTGTTACAAAATATTTTATAGCACTAAAAATAATATTTTATGTGTTTTTACAAATCATTTGATAAAATATACCTCAAATTGATATTTTCAGATATACGATAATCAAGTTCGAGCACAACTTTCAAATGTTTCTCCGTTGTACGAAAGTCGTAAATTTTTTATGCTGTCAGCCTCACTTGATATATTTAATAAGAGAGAGGTTTTCAAGTAGACTACACTAAGGCCTTTTTAATTTTTTGAGTCCTTGATGTATTTTACAGTATTCAAAGAGCTTATATTATCTAACTAACCATTATTAGTCATGACGATCCCGACCCATTGATTGAAAAAATTGTATACCAAACACCACCTATTATTATTCCCTAAGATAATGGCCCGACTCAACCCGACCCAACTCAATATAATTAAAACGTTGCTCCAAGTCAACGTTTGGATTTACGCAAATAGAGTCAATATTACTGTATATTATAGAAATACATATTCAATAACAGGAAATTGTTTGATAAGGATGATGACTTGTAGCAAGTGTGTTTTAGACAAAAAAATTCAAGTCATAAGGCCATGGCCGATATTAAATTGGAAAGAAATGAAAGTAGTCATAACCCTAGCACATATATATAAATATATATAAATATATATATATTTATATATATATATATATATATGTGTGTGTATTCCAAAATAGAAATTATTGATGGAATATAAACCAAATTAAATCTATTTCACACATGGGGTTTATTCTGCCCCTTGCAAATTTTGATTTTGAAAATTCTTTGCTTTCCTGATATTTACTTTTATAGATTGAGAGTTATTCTCTAAAAATTTGAAGTAATTTCACAGAACCGATATCTTGCTATGAGAGTTTTGTCAACAATAATTGCAAATTTTTGATAATGCAGTGTAGTGTTTTGCATAAAGCTACTGCATTGGCTTCCCATTTTCACATTTTATATATGCTTTTAAGTAAAACGTCTCCCAAATATATATTAATCAAGTTTTGTCAACTCAGAAAGCATCATATAACTTTGTTTCCATCGGCGTCAAAATGATCGCATCACTAGAGGAATTATTGTTTTAGTAACTTGGAGAGATTCATAGAAAATACCTAGAGGAGAATTAATCATTAGAGGTGCTAAATTAGCCCCCTCATCCTGTGCGATCAGCGGACAAAAATTACTTGTGGATAAATAGGGTTAATGTTTTTAATTCAATCAGAGATTCGTTAATGGTTGATTCTCTAAAAAATAAGTCCAAGCTTTATATTATGCAGTTACTTAAAATTTTCGTTACAATGGGGGGTATTCATGAAATTCTGAAATGATTTATAATATCTAATTTTTATATAATCGCTAGCGAAATTAGCAAAAAAATGGTCTCCTGTTCTTAAAATTTCCTAGATTTTACAATATTACAGATTTCGCTTTAATCCCATTACAATGTTCAATTTTGTTACGTCATTTCTGACCTTTTAAATACCAAAAACTATAATAAGTTATGTATGTATTGTATTGTTTATATCATTCCAGTTTTCAGTTAGCATATTTTTTTGAAAAAAATTTCAAGTTTGATAGTTCTTTCAGACTTCAATACAATTCCAATTTTTTATATTTGTATTTTTTAATATTGAAACTTGTTTAAAATGGATCTTCAATTGCTAACTCATTTCAGGCTGAAAAGTTTGATTCTTTTTTCATTTATTCATTAGTATAGTACACAGATTATATTTTTTCAATGATCACCAAATGATTATTTACTTTTTAGAGTAATACAACCACATAATAAATGCAACTACATGTTTACATCCCCTGCTTGGGCAACACACCCCGTACATGTCGCAGACAATTTCTCCAAATTTCTTTCATCCACTTCAATAATGCATTTATATGGGGAGAAGCCTACAAAACCAATTGCCTTTTCTCCGTAATTTGGGCGCATTGAATTGCTTAATTTAGTGTTTGCAACCCCTGTTTGGCTATAGATCGCTGATTTGTAAAAGAATGATTTGAGCATTAAGTCCATTATCATTGGCAAATTTATTGATGTTGCTTTTATCATAAATATACTAAAAGTATTGCAATACTCCATTAAAGCTTAATTAAGAGCACTTATTTAAGATTAGTATACTTATAAATTAAATAAATCTTTTAAATCTATAAATAAATATTAATACTTAATGTAAATGTTTTCCAAGAAATTTCTGCACATTCTATATTTAAGAGGTCAGAAATGACGTCAAACCAATCAATGCGGGTAATGGGATTAAAACAAAAGTAGTAATATTAAAAAATAAAAGAAATTTTAAGAACTGGCAGCCATTTCTTTTGAAAATTTCAGATATGAATTATATAAATATTAGATATTTTGAAACATTCCAAAATTTCATGAAAATCCCCCATTGCCTTTCACATATAATGTATATATTGCACATTTAACAAATTTGATTGGTCGAAAACTAAATAAATATACTCGATTTGAAATAATCACTTTGAAGGAGTCAACACTGAAATGAACTTAACGTACCCCGTTTACAAAGATGAGACAAATGATCCATTTAGAAAATTTATTGGTATTCTATTCATGTGCAGCAGTATGCTTGGAATAACTTCAAATGCGTGCATACTATTTACTTTACTAAATTCAAAGGAGTTTCCTAGAAATGCATTTTTCGTGTATTTGATCGGATTGGCAATAGCAGATCTTCTATATTCTGGAACTCTTCCAGTTTTATTCTCTCTCAACAGTTTTATTCCGCCTATAACATGGAATTTTGGAAGGTACTGCTGGTTCATATACCCAATTATTTTAAGCTATCACTATGTTTCATCCTTGCTCGTAGTTGCAATGAACATTCATAGAATTGTTGCAGTTTATTTCAAATTTTCATTTCAAAAAATCAACTCTTTCAAATTTGGGGTGCAATCAAGCTTACTGATATTCATATTTGGAAATATTATCTGTTGGGCTCACGCATTGGATCATTCTTCAGAATTGAGAATTTATCAAAATAGTTCTGGTGATTATGTTCTTGGAGAAGTGTGCAAACGTTCGAATGCAAGCAAACACAACTATTTGTCTTACACTCCTGTAATTGTAAATTGGATATTTGGTTACGCCCTTCCTTACTTTATCATTCTACTATGCTCTTTTCTGATCCATTTAAAAGTTTCAATGTTGAGATCGAAAAAAGAGTCAAAAAAACGCAGCGCTGCAGATCGTCAGATGACAAATATGTTGATCGTAACCTCTTTGATAATGATAGTCGCATTTACACCTAGACTTATATATCTAGTACTGGAAGCTATGAATCTTAACAGTTATATTAGGGGATTTCGGAGTATATTTATTTGGATTCGTACTATCAATCATTGGTGTAACTACTTTGTTTATGTAACATTATCACCTATGTTTCGAAGATCACGCTTGCTGAAGAATAACACTGACCACAACAACATTGCATGCAAATGATTTCATTGTTGTCCAAATTCAATCAGCAATTTTTTTACTGTTAACCCAATTACCAAGTATTGTAGGATAACCAATGGTCATTAATGAGATCAATGGCCAACAATGGCCATTCATTTGGCAACCAAAAAAACAATTTACATAGAAATTATTGTATTATTATATATAATGTATGCATTGCTTTAAAGTTCGATTCTTATTTTCAAAAATTATTATTTCTTATAGCCATTAATGGTGCGACAATGACCCAAATACCAAAATCTCACTAATAAACTATCTTCCTACACTGAGCTAGTATACCAAATTGGAAGAAACTTAATTTTAGGGATCTCTGAGACCTGGCTAACTGACATAGATTCGGACAACACTTGGACACATGATGGCTATGAACTATTTCGCTGTGACAGGGACCTAAGTCTTGCCAACAAATCTAAAGGAGGTGGAGTGATGTTTTTAATTCCAAAACATTTTAGGCCCAGAAATCGACCTGATTTGAAATTGATGAAAAATTTTGAAAGCCTATAGATTGAAATATGCATTCCCCAAAAAATAGGAAAAACGTTCATCAGTTAATAAATATCTTCTAATGTCCCAGCAAACTTCACTTTAACGAATTTGCTACTGAAATTGAAGGTGAAATAAAGTATTCTCTAAAAGAAAATATGTCATAGATAATGATGGGCGATTAGAATATCAAATATCTGAAGAATATCGAAAGAGACAAATTGAATTCTTGATGCTGGTGATCTTAGTACAATAAATTCCAGTATACTAACTAGACTAAATAACAACTCTTCTACAATAATTGATTACTTTCTCGTTGAAAACGATCATTGCATTATAACTTGAATTTAATCTAACAACATAAAGCATACAAACAAAAAAATTGGGTAGAGATTCGAGAAAGAGATCTAACGCTAATAGAAATTTTAAAAGTCGCATAGATAATGAATTTTGCGATAGCGTCTTTCAATCCAAGGATGTAAACTGAATGCTCAATTTATTTATTCATTCATTCATGACTTAGATAAACTTATATTGTCCAACTAAAAGAATTTTTTCTAAACATGAAAATTGTAGTTATCAAATCACGCGATCTTCCTGGTTAACTCCCAAACTAAAACAATTCGTCAAATGCAAAAATCGGGCTTACAAAGCCTACTTCCAAAATAAAACAACTGATAACTACCAGTTATATAAAATTGCAAGGAGCAAGTCTAATATTGAAATGAGAGCAGCACAAAATCAGTATATGCAATCAGTATTTAGTAGAATAAATGACCCTAACCATAATTGGGACTTCATCAACAATGTATTGAACAGAAACAACACCTACATCTCATTGAAAACAGCAATGGAGGAATATTAACTAAATCCAAGGATATTGCTAATGCATTTAATGATCAATTCATTAACCTAGGCAAATACTTGGGACCTTCGGTGCCACTTACACTTGAAAAATCTAACTACCCCCTCAAAATTCTTTTTCATTCCGATTTGTGACTCGATACGAAATCCTTAAAGAAATATATAAACTAAAAGCTAATATATCAAACGGACCTTCTGAAATACCGGCATGGTGTATTAAAAATTGTGCAAAATTCATTGGTAGTCCTTTATGCCATATCATCAATCACTGCATAAAACTTTCCATCAATTTTAAAACTAGCTAATGTTACAACATATACAAAAGAGATGACCCGCTAAGATGTTGCAATTACCGGCATATTTCAATCATCTCGCCTTTTCCAAAAATCTGCAAAAAACTAATATTTGAACAAATGAACACGTATCTCCATAACAACTCAATTCTTTTGAATACTCAATTCGGCTTTCGCAAAGCTCACTCCACGTCTGATGTCTTACTTTACGCTACTGAAAATTGAAGATCTTATCTCGATAATAACAACTTTGTCACAATTGCTTCTATCGATTTGTCTAAAGCACTTGATTCCATTGATCATTATATTCTTCTTAAAAAGTTAGAACATATTGGTTTCCACTCTAATAGTATACATTTAGTAAAGTGCTACTTAAGTGATCGTTTTCAAAGAGTAAAGGTAAATGGTATATTTTCTAACTGGAGCAAAACTTACAAAGGTGTTCCACAGGGTACTATTTTAGGGCCTCTATTTTTCTCGTTGTATGTAAATGATTTAAATGGCAATTTAAGCAATGATTGCGGAATAGTGCAGTATGCTGACGACATGATAATCAAATAGAAACATCAAGTGGTAAACTGGAATAATAAATTAAACTATTCAAGTCACATAGATATATTATTACGCAAAATGGCAATGAGAATTAAAACTATTTTGTAAATTCTAAAATGAAATCAATGCTGGTTAACTCTCTATTATTAAGTCATTATCGATATTCCAATGTTTTATTTAATGACACAAACCATTTGTTAATAAATAAAATCTACTCAGAAATTAAATGGGCAGCAAACATTCATAATGATAATTCATCGATTATGAGCGACAAATATGCATATTCTAATCATGACAATGCTTCATATTTCAAAGGATACTTTTCATTAATAAAATTTTGGGATATTTCAAATCAGCGTTCGCCCTACAGGACCTATAAATTCAGAAAAGTGAAGTTTAAAAAAATTTTTTAAAAAATTCATTTTTAAGCTCAACAATTGAACTATGGAATAACCTACCAATTGAAATAAAACGAATCATTAAGTGTAGTATTAGCAGCTTTTGTTGAGGTGTTAAATTATGCCAATGTACTACATTTAGGAAGAATTTCTATTCTATTATATTCTATAATTAATGATTGAATAAAAAAGTTACATTTGAGCAAAATTGTACTTAAATTTAAAATTTTTTAAATTTAGCAGATATTTATGCTTATTGTTATCATTTATAAACCGAGACATTCTTTCAAGTTTTTAACAAATTTTTGTATTAAATGTGATTGACAGGAGCTCTGAGATATTCTTCTGACCTGTGTTGGGCTTGTAGCAGACTTATCCATTGTAATTAGAATCCAATTGGATATTGGAATTGGATTGGAATTGGTTGGACAAACAAAATTTGCTATTCATTGGATTCCAATTGGATTTTCATTGGAATAATTTTGCAAAATTTCCATTTTTTGTAAATTAGTTTTCTTAATAATTCTCTATACTATTAAAATATTTGTTTTGGATATGGGTATGATAATACTGGGGTCCTACGAGGCGGGAAGTCACCATTAAGTAATCAACTGTTTTTCAAGTACGTGTAATTCATCATTATTGATTTGCACGTAGATAATTAACTAATCAATGTTGATGTTATTTAATTAGAGAATGGAAACCTATCAAATATCACCTGAATAAAGTGTGAAGTCTCTTTGGCAACTTGAAATGGCAAGCTTTTCTAATGAAGTGTTAATCTAACTTTTACAAAAGACTAGAAAATGAAAATTATTGTGCTAAAAAACTCAAAACAATCCAATCAGCAGAGAGAAGCTACCACCATAATATCAATGAATTCTAAAATCTTTATACATCTTTATATCAGTAAGATCAATCAATAGACAATAATGCTCAACACCAATTAATTTGAAGGAAATTTTTGTAGAAAGCTTTTTTAATTAGAAAATAATATTATTGTTTTCAATTAAGCAAATATACACTGCACTATTCATTTTCAATCAACAAAGCTCGAGTTGATTCGACCCAACTCGAAATCTGTTAATGTAAATTTCAAGTACTCGCAGGGCCCTAGATAATACTCGGAACAATGTTGGTTAAATTCATTTTTATACAATTGTAGCACAATCTTGTGCTATCATAATGTGTAGTTTTCTATTAACATTAGGAGGGCCAAACGAATTTTACAGCTAGAAGTGCCAGAGTGAGTCGATTTACCTACCCTACTATTTTGGGATATAAGTTCAGATAATATCAATCAAAACTAAAATGCCAGTACTGGTAGCGTTTCATATATATATCCATTCAAAAATAAACTTGTAAATAAAGTGGAAATTCTCACTCATTAATTACTTAGCATAATTGTGTATATATTTAGCACAAATCATTAGTAATATTTGGAATTTGTTTTCTTAGGTAAACGAACTTTAGTTGTAATTATAGAACCGTGTCTGATAATCAAAATCGGAAGAGGTTGACAATTTCAAGGCCGGTAATTGCATTATATATTAACTTTTTTGCACATATTTATATATATATATACATATTACTATTGACTTAGTCTAAAACAATTAAAAATATGCATAACATAATTTCTGTTGTTGGAGAATCATTGATATAAGTGCCATACCTGATGCTCAGAAAAATGTAGTGTTCATTCGGAAATTCTTTAATTTCTTTGAACAGCTAATTCATTTCTCATTACTAAAGAAAAGCATATTCTTGTTGTGCTTTACTAGGAACAAGAAACTTGGCATATTTTTAAAAAAAATTCTTTTAGGGCTGAGTTTTGCCATTAGAGCAACAAAATACCTGCAAAACTGAACAAATGCAAAGAGCCTCAAAGAAAGTTTCTTTTTTGTGTACATGTTAAGAAGCTTCAAATATAAATGAATGAGAAATGAACAGATTTAGGTAAGTTGTGGATCAATGCTTAGCTGTGCGAATATGTGGCAGAATTTGGGAAATTCTGTACTCTGACACTTCGCAAAGACAACTAGAGTAGAACATCATTGGAAAATCTTCATAACCATTGAGACATTGGTTGTGCAATTTTTGGTATTGTAATGTTGACCTAAAAGCAGTTAATTTGAAAGTCTTAAGTGGTAGATTTATGAATAATGAATTATGAGCATAACTATATTGTTGCGAGAAACTGAACGGTAGGAATTTCTCTGCTACTATATTTTCTTTTCGTAATTACTAAACAGGTATAGATTTTTAACTGTTTTACATTACTGAGGGTGATTATGACAAGCAATGTAAAAAACTGTTTTACTTCTAAGAAGTCAATTAAAGAAAGTTCTCGTGCCTTTAAATGTGTTAACTGTTTTAAGAACCTCAATTTTTCAACTTTATGTACTTGGATTTCCTGAAAACCTAATCGAAGGCGTAGTTCAATATAAGAAACACTTTCTTACCTTATGTACTGATTGTGTTGATTCAAATGATATTTATCTAATCCCTTCCCGTTCTAAAGAATTTCAAGACTTATTAGATACAAAAAAAATTGCAATAAATGATTCTAATAACTTGTTAAGCGAAAATAAATCAATGATAAAAGAAATTCATAAAATATTAAAAAATAATTCTTCAACGATTTTATCACTANACCGTGTCTGATAATCAAAATCGGAAGAGGTTGACAATTTCAAGGCCGGTAATTGCATTATATATTAACTTTTTTGCACATATTTATATATATATATATATATTACTATTGACTTAGTCTAAAACAATTAAAAATATGCATAACATAATTTCTGTTGTTGGAGAATCATTGATATAAGTGCCATACCTGATGCTCAGAAAAATGTAGTGTTCATTCGGAAATTCTTTAATTTCTTTGAACAGCTAATTCATTTCTCATTACTAAAGAAAAGCATATTCTTGTTGTGCTTTACTAGGAACAAGAAACTTGGCATATTTTTAAAAAAAATTCTTTTAGGGCTGAGTTTTGCCATTAGAGCAACAAAATACCTGCAAAACTGAACAAATGCAAAGAGCCTCAAAGAAAGTTTCTTTTTTGTGTACATGTTAAGAAGCTTCAAATATAAATGAATGGGAAATGAACAGATTTAGTAAAGTTGTGGATCAATGCTTAGCTGTGCGAATATGTGGCAGAATTTGGGAAATTCTGTCCTCTTACACTTCGCAAAGACAGCTAGAGTAGGACATCTCTTGATAATGACAAGTCCTTAAATTCATTGGAAAATCTTCATAACCATTGAGACATTGGTTGTGCAATTTTTGGTATTGTAATGTTGACCTAAAAGCAGTTAATTTAAAAGTCTTAAGTGGTAGATTTATGAATAATGAATTATGAGCATAACTATATTGTTGCGAGAAACTGAACGGTAGGAATTTCTCTGCTGCTATATTTTCTTTTCGTAATTACTAAACAGGTATAGATTTTTAACTGTTTTACATTACTGAGGGTGATTATGACAAGCAATGTAAAAAACTGTTTTACTTCTAAGAAGTCAATTAAAGAAAGTTCTCGTGCCTTTAAATGTGTTAACTGTTTTAAGAACCTCAATTTTTCAACTTTATGTACTTGGATTTCCTGAAAACCTAATCGAAGGCGTAGTTCAATATAAGAAACACTTTCAAACCTTATGTACTGATTGTGTTGATTCAAATGATATTTATCTAATCCCTTCCCGTTCTAAAGAATTTCAAGACTTACTAGATACAAAAAAAATTGGAATAAATGATTCTAATAACTTGTTAAGCGAAAATAAATCAATGATAAAAGAAATTCATAAAATATTAAAAAATAATTCTTCAACGATTTTATCACTAAAAGAAGATTTTGAGAAAAATTTTGAAATGATTAATACTGATAAACAAGATCATTTTCATCATATTATCATTACTGGAATTCCAGAATCTTTGGAAGCTGGAAGTTCTTAGGTTTATGAAAAACAATCGCTGAGCAAAGTATTTGAGCATGTTGGTTTTAATACTAATATTATAGAAAATGTCAGTAGACGTGGAAAATATAATAGTTTAGCTAATAAGCCACGACCACTACTAGTTGATGTAGGATCAGTATGGATAGAAGACTAATCATATCTAAAGCTCATCTTTTAAAGGATTATGAAAATAAGTTCATTATTTATATCAAAGGTGAATTAAATCAAGCTGATAGACTTAAAGAAAGAGAATTACAACAAACAAGATATGAACTAATAACAAATCACAATATGCAACGAAATAGAAAATACGTATTAAGAAGTTTACTCTTTATGTCGACAATAAAATCTATTCATCAGAAATATTAAGTATATTCCTGATGTTTATGATAGCAATAATTTATACAACATATCTAAGAAATTTAAAAATATTGTAAAATTTGCATATCTAAACGTATTTAAAATGTCAGTGCTAATAAATGTTTGTTACTCACCTAAAAAACAGCTACATAAAAGATTTATAAAATAAATATTCGAAAAAAAGTAATAAGTGGAGAAAATTTTGTTTTTTTTGTTTGATTATTTATTATTTTTTATATCATTTTGTTTTATTTTATTTTATTTTAAAAGTTCAGCTTTTTTTGTAGCTTAATTTGTACTATTAGTGCATATTTATATGATTGTACAAAAGTTACAAATGTTTTAATAAAGCTTTAAATAATGTAATGTAAACATAAGAAACTTTTCATACAACTGAATCATTTAATAAAAATCTGTGATATTGTTCAAAATATGATTTTAAGATGCTAACAGCAAAATATGTCATTTCGTGTCTTTAAACTTCTCAACTAACAGTGGCAGTAGATTGGAAACAGTGTAAAAAATGATTTATTTACTTTTATATCCTCAGGAAAAAAGTATGTCAAAATATGTTTGTATTTTCCTTCCTTATGACCTAGTAAGAAAGTATGTATGTTAATGCTTCCTCATGAAATGGAAGGCTGGATTTTCAGTTTCAGAATAACTTTAATTAACAAGATTTTCAATCTTTAGTTTTAGTTTAAGTTATAGTTCTTTACTTCATTTCTTTTAGATTCAGTGTGCTGAAATGTTTTATTTTTGCTTTCGACATTTCACAGACGTGTTTTTGTCTGAAGTACAAATATGAAAAAATGATTTTGAAAAATTCTTGAAAGGTGAATTTGAAATCTATGCAGTGTAAATACCAAACCGTAGTAGAATATTGGTAGTCGCTAATGTATGGATTTTTAAATATAGTTCAGAGCTTTAGTAAAATATTTGTAACTTTTGACAAACTTATAAATATGCACTTATTAGTACACAGTAAGCTAAATGTATGAAGATAAGAATAAAAATTTTAAAATTTAATAATAAATAAAATTAAAACTTTTTCGACTTATTACTTTTTTAATCAACAAGCAGATTTTCTCTTAAAGTCTTTAATTTTTAAATTTAGTTATTTTGGGAAGACGTTGTGCATTTGATTCCATAAATTGCATGTAGTTGTCGCAAATGCATTTTCCCAATAACTTAAATTAACTGTACATTGTTGATGCATACACAAGAGCGTTTATTGTAGCAAATAAAATTATTTATTCTTAAACACCCCAGGGATTTTTAAAAAATTTTCATGATCCTATAAAATTTTTTTTTAAACTCTAATAGCTCAAAAACTATTAATGGTGTGCT
>CABFPE010000180.1:841793-857934 GCA_900660155.1 Hofstenia miamia
TTCAGCAACCTCTGCCACAGCAATCAGCTTTAATGGAAATTTTCAAAATTGCATAAAGGTATGTTCATCAATAGACCTGCCGATGCGACAGGATTTTCAAATATGGTAGTAGGCTTGGAGAAAATTCTTTCTAAATGTGGAAAAATGGTTTTTTTGTATAAAAGGACGTCAGTCTGTTTAAGTTTAAGAACTTCCTTCCATAGCATAGCTTTTTTAAGCATTTGCAATTTTAAATAAACTGCGATATTTTGAATTTTTATCTTATCTATGGTTTTTACGATCGCATCCACACCTGCACGTACGTATAGTGACAAGCACTTTCTACATAATTGTTTTCAAACACTATTGTAGCATCAACCCAAACAAATGTCCTCGACACAACATCGAATGGAGATTCAATCTACATTCATTGGTGATTGGCTTACGTACTTAATTCGCTGTGATGTAATTTTGTTTAATTTTAAACTTTGTAAATATGACGGCATATTTGTCTGTCACGTAGTGCTTGGCGTACGTAAGGGGGCATAGTGGAATTTGCTCCGTCAGGTTTTCAAAATTGATTTTGATTGGTTAAATCAAAAAAATTTTCAGCTAAATATTAAAAAAAGTTCAAAACTAAGTCCTGAATTTCATTTTTAGGTCTATTTATTCAATATTTTCAAAATCTTTCACGGGCTTCGTCCTGCTTTTGTGAATCACTTGATCATGACTGGGATGTCTCCGTTAGAAAATCTATTGTACGACTCTGAATAATATTTTTACAGGTATTGTATAAATAGTTCACACTACGCATTTGTAGACTAACTTGGTTACTACTTTTCGGACGTTTTAGATTGTTGCAAACCTTAGCTAAATTCAAACACGATAAAGAAATAACTGGGGGTGCTGTTCATCGGATTGTGTATACCACAATCACAGCCGCGTTCGTAAATTTTGCATTTATATTGATGAGCAGTGTCAACAATGGTTCTCGTTTTGTGCGCTCGCCCGTAGGGAGACAGGATTTTTTTCATTTAGGATTTAATATCAGATCAAGCTTCCTATTCAGAACGACACAACCTCAAACTTCGTCCAAGCGTGCTACAGCCTGGTTGGGTGTTCTGTCTACAGACAAACAAAGAGTTGTTGTCAGTTATTGCTTGCTGCCACTATGGACTTTAGGCTACTCGATTATCAAAACCTGGAGGTGCATTATGCGGAGAATTGTAGTGATTTAGTAGAAGACTGAATTTTTATCAAATCATCTTAATATTTCAAATACTGTTGACACGAATAAACTTTTTAGCACAAATATTCGTCATGACAAAGAAGCACACATACAAGTAGATTTAGCAAAATCCCAAGATTTCAAATTTCTCAATAAGCTTGCAAAAATTTTTTGACAATATGCAACACGATTTTATGTCTTTAAACATGCAATTGAGGTTGAAGCAGCATAGAGTTGGTTTATAGTAAATCTTATTCTTTGTCTCACCTCTCAACAAAGTTAATAGTTGCCATCTATTGAACTTCGCAAAACATTCAGCTTAAATCGACTTGTATATATTATATTAGGGTATATTTTTATAATATTGATAATCTGACCGAAGATCCAAATTTACTGCAGAAATTCATAATCCACAGATAGACCTATAAAACCTTATAATGAAGCAAAATTCATAAATAAAGAAAATGGCCTACCTAACAATTATAAAAGTATATTAATGCAAATTGATCATCTTGTAAACTTGTAAATTCACATATTAATAACAATTAGCAAGCATAATAAATTATAGTTTATTTCAATGTAGAGTATTGTTCTTAGATAAACGGGATCTTCGAAACATAGGTGATAATGCAATATAAACGAAGTAGTTACACCAATGATTAATTGAACGTAACAACCTAAATACATTCTCCCAATATCCACTGGTGAATATTTTGATCTCCAAGAGTTCAAATATGATAAATATAAGTCGAGGAGTAAACGTAGCAATTAAGATCAAAGACGTTAAGATCAACATGTTTGTCATTTGACGATCAGCAGCTACACGTTTCTTTGAAGATTGCTTCGATGTCAATTTGGACACCTTTAAGTGAATCAAAAAAGAACATGGCAAAATGGTCAAGTATGGAATTATATAACCAAAAGCCATCTTCACAAATTCAGGAATGTAGCTTATATTGTTGTGTTGACTTGGCTGTAAAATGATACAGATTTCTCCTACGATATAATTACCTGAACTATCTTGGTACCTTCTCAATGATGAACTTCGATCAAATGCATGAACCCAAGAGATGACATTTCCAAATACAAAAACCAGTAGGCTCGATTGCACCCCAAACCTATACGAGTTGATCATTTGAAATGAAAATTCGAAGTAAACTGCAACAATTCGATGGATGTTCATTAAAACTACCTGCATTGATGAAACGTAGAAACAGCCTGAAATAATTGGGTATACAAACCAGCAGTATCTTCCAAAATTCCATGATATTTGCGGTACGAAACTTTGAAATGCGTACAATACTGGAACAGTTCCAGAATAAATGAAATCTGCTATTGCCAATCCGACCAAATAAACAAAAAACGCATTTCTTGGAAAAGCTTTTGATGCATATAGGGTGTATATTATCAAAGCATTAGAAATAATTCCGATAATACTACTGCACAGAAATAAAACACCAATAAGATTAACGATTGAATTATTAGTTGAATCTATGTAATTTGGGTACGTGGTGTTCATTATTCAACTATATTTAGATAGTAAATTCCAAAGCAAAGTTTATTGCTATTTATTTTCAACCAATCACAATTACAGAGTTGAAAACACTTTTATTAATTAACTTTTATTATTATATTTTCTTTTGAAAAAACGTATCAAACTTTAAATCCAATCTAAATTTATGCATTTAATAATTAAAGTTTAACGGTACAATTGAAATTTTGAGTTCGGATTCTAGATGTGCCATTAAAAAACATATTAAATTTTAAATTCAATCTAAATCCATTCTTCTAATAATTGAAGTTTAGCCGTTCAAAGCGAGCTTTTGAGTTCAATTTTCAGATTTTAATTTGAAATGCCTGAGTTACATTTTCAACTGTTGAAAGAGAGAGATAGAATTTAGTTGTGCTAAAAAGATTAGCACAGTCATATTTCAGTAACCAACTAAAATAAAGTGTACAATTAACCCATATGTCCCCTAATTAGCAATTTGTATACATTTTGTAATTGAACATAAGATTTAACAGTACAACCATCGGAGATCTTTGTTTTATTTATATCATTCCTAAGACATAAAAAATATCAAAAGTCGTGTCATATTTAACAAACTGTTGCAAATAAACCGGACTTCAGGATTCAATGATACTACGAAGATAAACATCTTAAGAACATTGTAATTATGAGGAATGACCAACAGTTCAAATACTTAATGCATAATAAATTATTATCTCAGGCAAAATTGCTTATGATCTATTTGCTTATCTTGTTAGAGGCCCAATTTTTGTAGCATGTTCGCAGAGCAAAGAGAAACTGAAGCTATATTGAGGAGAGGTAAGTGTAATTATTTTCTAAATTACAACAGTGAACTGTTCGATTGCTACCATCATTGTTTTTGAGTAGGGTTCTGCCTGCCATTCAGTCCCATACAACTGGGAGTTGGGAGAAAGTGAGTTTGGGACCAACATAGAAGCTATGACGTGCGACCGAAAAATTCTGAATTAAATTTAATGGGACTAATTAGTCTGTGACGAAAAAATTCGAATTCTCTCGGATGAATTCGAACAAGGAATGGTTAATTCTCGGACTTGAACTCAATTCAAATCTGTTTGAAAATATTGTAGAAATAAATTATTATACACTGAAGTTTCTTTATCAAATGCAAATTAATGCTTTCTAATCCTGAATTATCTTTGAATTTGAAATTGACTCCATATATATTAATACGAGCAATTACAATCTTTCTAAAATATCCAGAGTTCCACATGAAAATGTGATTTTCTTTCATTTCGATTCCATTTAAAATTTTTTTTCCATATTTCCCATTAATTTCCACATGTTTCCATAACTTTTAGTATAAGTTGGTGGTTAAGGACACTAATGGTAACAAAAAATTTCAAATCGGTTGAAACATATACAGTGATTCATGGATAGATGATGTTACACTTAGTAAAATTCTGGTATATTATTGATCACGGACTATAACCATGACTGGTTGCATATCATAACAAAGCTGTTATTAAATTTTTTTCTAATACAGTGCTTTGCGTTTTTGACGGTCGGGTCGCTATGATGTTTTCTTTTCATCTCTGATATTTTCGCATATTTTACTATGATCATTATAAAAACAAGTATGATGCTATATGTAGAATAAATTACACTTAAATCAAAATTCTGCAGAAATTTTATTTATATATTTATGAATTATATTCATTTTTACAAGTGTGTAATGACAGTAAATATTTGACAAAAAAATATTTTTTCATCATATTGACATAATAAAAATATTAACACGACTTCTTTAAAACTTTGTTATTGTTTTTAAAAATTGCATTTATATTGTAAAGATTTAGCATCAAATGCCGCATTAATTGAACAATTTCTGGGATTGAGGATATTTGTATTTGAATTTTATTTACTTAATTTTCCACTAAATTTCCATTCCAAAAAATTAATTCCATTTCCACTACACTTCACCAATCTGGACATTTCCATTTCCACACTGAAAATATTACCCATTTTACTTGTGGGATTAATAAAACCGAAACTTTTTGACTTGAGAACCTCTTAAATATTAGTACTAGAGTTAATAATTGCAGATGTCTTTGAGTTTAAAACAGGAATATAATAAAGGGAATTCGAAAAATAAAGTAAATAAGAGAAATATTGATTTGTCTGAAAACTAAAAGGACGTTTGTGTGCCATCAAGAGATAACCTCGTTTCACAAGTTCGACACCACTGCCACAATGCACAAAAGGGTCTTGTAACTGCCAAGTGCAATATATATTATCTTACGTGACCAAATCAGTATAAAGAGAAATGATAAGTTAGAAACAATTTTATGCAATTAACTACAGCAATTAATCGTGATTCAATTTGTAATATTTATTTTTTAGTACAATTGCGTGATTTCACAAGACGCTTGACAAATTATGCCTGGACTACTTATAATATAAGTAGTCCATGAATATGAATGATATTTCCTATGTGCAACAACGTTTTCCTTCGAGTTTACACTTGTAAATATGAATTAACTCTTAGTAGAGTGTGTATGCAGAGGCACTGATAGAGTGCCCGCCACCAACACGCATCAAAAATCATGGAACTCCACAAACAAATTGCAGAATTAGATTTATAAAATTGTTTCTTTAAAAAATATAAGTAGTAGGGAATGATTCAAATTTCGAGAAGTGAGCGAACGGTCGACCAAAATTCAGTGACGATTATTATAATACCTTTATCAAATGTATTTAAAAAAATGAGCATAAACAAAATAGTAATCTCTTATTAATAGAAACATTGATAAAAATAAATTTTATTGTTTAGAAGCAATACCACGGGTCTTCAGTTTTAGCCATGCGTTAATTAGTTCTAATGTGTTCAGTTGCTTTGGAAGATCTTTCTCAAAAAATGTCAATTAAGTGCTCTAAGTAGTTGTTGCTTGACGACGTTCTCAGATGGTTTTTCAGTAGACGTAGCTTAATGGATGACCTTTCACTTTGTGCTACAACGAATATCACCGTTACCATAAATGCATATGCCTTGTATAACTGTGGCAAAGTGGCTTCATTTGACTGACAACAAGCAAGGCATCCTGTACTGTTTTCATTTCATTTTTCAAGTTTAGGTTGACAAGAACCTCATATTCTGTTACAGTGTAGAGGCAGAAAAAGAACCTTTGGATTTCTTTATTGAGGAAGGATACATATCAATTAAATGTTGCATATCGGACTCATCTGGTCTCTCACTCTTAAAAGGTGGAGCAAATACTTGCAAAAGTAATGTCATCTGAAACAAATTATTATATTTCGTTGAGGTCTGTCGTCTAGGCACCGCGATAGTTTCCTTGGCTGATGAATAGTGATAAATTCAGCTTCTGCGTCAATACCAACACCAGTTCAGACCTTAAGAATTTCAATAGTGGCTTCACAACACTGTAGAGCTGTGAGGATTTTCAGGGATGGCCATTCCACTTCTTTAATGAAAATCTTGACTTTCGCCAGGACATACTTCATAAAGATCATACATAAAACATTCTTAAAGCGAAAAGTTTTTGAAAAACAAATATGCTTTATCTCACGTGAATTTGTTATCTGTCAGAGTACATACCATTTAGCAAGTCAGCAATATCATTAAAGCTTTCCCACATTGCTGTCAACGTTTCAGCGCGATTTGTCCAACGAGTTACAAAAAGTTTTTTTGGAATAGCTGTTTTCCTTCTCTTTCTTTCAATTTTGAAGATAAAATTGCATGCCTTTTAGTGCTACTAGAAAAAAAATAATAAATTGACAAAGATCAAGAGATGAAACTATTTTGGATGATATGCAAGAATGTTCAACAAATTTATTTTTTCTGTAATCTAGACATGGAATATATAGAACATCACATGACAGAAAAGTAGACAATTCTGCTTGCATCCCGTGATGTTTTCCAGAAATTGAGTTCGTATAATCGTATGAATGAAATGCAAGGCACGATACATTGATGTTAATAACCAAGCATTCCAAAATGGGTTTTGCATGTCCATGTCTGCTTTTGTCTATCAATGGTTTCAACTGATTAATCTTTCATAAGGACGCAACCGCTGGTGTACATATACATACCCAACAGCAGTCAAAAGTTGGTATACGCATGAAATACCTTTTGTTGTGTCTGCCACTATTAATAAGCAAGGAGCACAATTAACTTTCTCTAGAATTAGTTGATGGATCTTTTTGCCGAGAATTGATATGAACTCGTTCTGTGAAGAACTTGACAAATGAGATCCATGATATGGGCGTTCATTTTTGTTTTCAGTCCAGCGTTTTAATTATCAACAATGTTTTGAGAGCAACGTCGGATTCAGTGTTACGACCGATAAATACGAGACACTGCAATGTAAGTGTAATATCACAAAATCAGAACAATTTAGGAAAATCGCTAAAAATACTTTTTTCTATGACTGCTCAAGAAAATATATGGGCGAATAAAATGCAAATTGCCCCAAAATCTAGCAAACATTTCCTTTTAAGAAAGGCAGCACTACAATGCCTTCAATTTGATACTTTCTTGATTTATGTTGTCATAAGAGTTTGCAATATCGAATATCCTATGTATTGATTCTGTAGTGAAACCGGATTTTGATAGTGATTTATAGGACGTAGGTTATTACTGACCAGGAAAAACTTAACCGCTAAAAAAACTCCGAATTCCACTTATGTCTAAGCTACCTAAAATGGTTTTAGACTCGAGCTTTTAACAATATATCAAAAGCGCGATGAAAAAGAATAATAAAACCCGAATTGGTTCACTATTATTTTAAAAGTTAAACTGTCAACCCGACTTTGTCAATGTATTTCAATATCTGACAAATTACTTAAGTGCTTTAGTAAGTTTGATTTTAAAACACTTCTTATCAAACTCTGTCCGCAACAAATGACTTCTTAACTACTTCTGAATGAATCTAACACACCTGTTCGTTGTTTTGTATTAATTTTAATATACAAAAGTGTCAACCAGTTTCTATTACAAAGCAAACTAATTTCTCTTAACGAAATGAATCAAGCAACTAATAAGTACGCGAAATTATTTCAAGTCTTTGTAAATTCACTTTTTTAGAAAGTTTCTATTGTTACAAACAACAATAACGCGTTTTAATTCAGTGTTTCTCTCACACTAAACGATTCCTTTACTAACTATGTGGGAAAACAGTTTTCTTAAGTCAAAGCACACCGCGAGCTACTTTAAACAATGTGTTTATAGTCTTAATTGAACGACTGTAAGCAGAATATTGCGATTTGTTTTTAACTGTCGTTATAAAACTACTTTTGAGTTCCTATAATCGAGTCAATGTATTAAGTCAAACTCGTCTAGTGTTTTCTCACAAAACTTTCTTAATGGCGGAAACAAAAGATAATTTTTACTTTACACAACTACTTAACGTCTCTCTGAAAACCTTCCTAGTTTTCTCTTAAATTTTATTGAACAGTTTACTCTATTAAAAGTAAATTAGAATCACAATACAAGATAACAGCAAACTTATTTATTTTACAAAAATAAGAATAATTATACAAATACCAATAACAATTCGAATCACTTAATTCACTGGCTAAAATTAAAGCCCAATGAAACTTCCAAAGTTAAAGAATTCTAGTTCCTAAGTCAAAAGGATACCTGATAGAAGTAACTAAGACTATCAGTAATTAATTTAATTATACTTTTGTACAAAACACAATTATTATCTTTTTAATTTTTTATAAAACAATTGTGCAGTTTTTGATATTACGTTCATCTGCAAAGCGGTTTGGCAATATCAAAAAGACGAAACCGCTATAGCTAATTAGATGACGTTGCGTAATCAAAAGCAGACGATGAATGAATTAATGAATTGTAAACAAATTTGAATCTACGAACAGGTACATGCCGAGTGTTTAATTGCTTGTGCAATATGATTATAAATAGCGTGAAATGGATTTAATTCGTGATGAATTTACTGTTTGATTTCTTTTATTGTATTATCAGGTTTGATTATATGTGACAACAGATAGCTAAACGTCTGAGCGTACGAGTAGTCTGTTGGTGGTCCCCAGATTTGATTAAAGAGATTCTTGGAGCGGTCTCACACTCAGCTGGTAGCTGGGACTTGTTTGTGTGCTCTTAGGTTAGGTTTAAGAGTAGGGATTTTTATTTGTTGTAGCTTTCCAATCGATCAATTTGCTATAATAAAATATGTCATCAAATAGCTGGACAGCTACCGTTAGGCTAACCCTTTTTAAATCCAAATTGCTAAGGTATTATAATAAACTTTATTGCACATACGAGGTGCCTACGAGCCCAAACTGTATTATATATTGTTTATTATACTTACTATTTTAGATAGTGTTATATGTGATCTTCAATTAGGACTGTTAAACTTTCAGTTTCCTCTGACCATATTGATTGTTCTATCTATTACCAGATTTGAAAATCCTGCCGCATGGGTAGATCTTTGGATGAACATACCTTTAGGCAATTTTGAAAATTTCCATTAAAGCTTATTGCTGTGGCAGAGGTTGCTGAAAAGGATAACAACTTTTCTTTGAAAATGACGAATTTTTTAAAAAAATTTAAATTCTTTTCGGACCTAGTGTTGAGACCATGGAGCCAACAAAGAACTTTGACTGTTTCTTGATAAGTGCAAAATTATTTCAAAACCATTGAGGCGTGCCGTGCACAAAGCGTCAAAGTTCGCAGTGCCAAAGGTATGGAATAGGAAACTCTCCTGTCATGTTGTGCTTTCAGATTGAGCACACCATTAATAGTTTTTGAGCTATTAGAGTTTAAAAAAAAATTTTATAGGATCATGAAAATTTTTTAAAAATCCCTGGGGTGTTTAAGAATAAATAATTTTATTTGCTACAATAAACCTTATTGTGTATGCATCAACAATGTACAGTTAATTTAAGTTATTGGGAAAATGCATTTACGACAACTACATGCAATTTATGGAATCAAATGCACAACGTGCTCAAAAAATAACTAAATTTAAAAATTAAAGACTTTAAGAGAAAATCTGCTTGATGATAAAAAATTTAATAAGTGAGAAAGTTTTAATTTTATTTATTATTATAAGCCAACACGCGCTGTTCATCCCAGCCTACACCATCCCCTCTTCCAATGAACAAGGTAAACTTTTGGAACGTATTGTTTATATTTGTATTGCTACTTAAAATTGTAAAACTTTATTATACAGTATGTCCCATAAGTCAGATGTTAAGAGATGAATTTATTTTGTGTTCTTCAAGACAGATATTATTATCATGACATTTCCAACAAGATGGTGCTTCAGCACATACCGCCATAGCAACTCGTAATATCTTAACAGGTACCTTTCAGGATCGATGGGTTGGCAAATTTCGACCGATTCCTTGGCCAGAACGTAGTCCTGACTTCTCGTCCTGTGATAACGCGTTATGGGGTCTGCTAAAGCCTAGAATCGTAGCAAGGCGTTATTCAAGACGAAGTTATGCAATTAAAACTCTCCGAAAAATCAATGACAGAACGTTCATACGAATGCGATTGTGTATTGAACTAGGAGGCCTTCAAGTTGATCCTTATGATTAAATTTTTACATGTTCCTTAGAATAATTGTTAGAAATTACGTAATCGTTTTTTCTTTACCTTGTTTTCTTTTTATAGAAGTAGTTGTAAATTATGGAGTAGACTGTATACACATGAGACAACCACACACACATGCAACCAAACTGTATTACAAAAACAACTATGAAATATCAGTAAAATTTTGTAAATCATTTCTTACTTTCATTTATGACTACTTTTTTAATCATTTAATTATCTTAGCAGGAGATATAGAATTAAATCCTAGCCCTATTTTAGATGAATGTAATCTTGAGAATTTGCAGAATCATTATAAAAATAATTTTAAATATATTTATCTAAACGCCAGAAGTCTGAATTCAAATAGAAATCATTTTCTTAAAACTGCATCTCAATTTGGCTCAAATTCAATTTTTTCTATTACAGAAACTTGGTTAAACAATGATATCAATCCAAATTTGTTCAATCCAGACCTCGAAAATTTAAATGTTTTTGTTAAAAAAAGGGATAGTGAGGTGGTGGCCTCATGCTAATTGTACCAAAAGTTTTAAATCCAATACGTAAGAAAGAATTTGAATCAGATCATTCTGTTTTTGAATCATTATGGATCGAAATTAAATCACCTACAAATTCTTCAGAAAATGAATTAATTAATGTTACTTATAATCCAAATATGAACTTTCTTGTAGAGTATATAAAGTATAAATGCAATGAAATTTCAGATATTCCCAGCAATAATTACTCACTAAACATAGTAGGTGACTAAAACATCAACTATTTCAATTTTTATGAAAAAATCATTGAAAGAAGTATGCGCTATTTATAATTTAAAAATAATCAACACTCAAACTCCCACTCGAAAAACGACATTAATTGATTATTTTTTATCCAATTCGGAAACTATATATAAGACTTATATCCTTGAATCCTTCAGTGATCACGCACTCTGTATTTATAAATTTCAAGTTAAGCTTCGTAAATTTAAAAAGATTTTATTCGTGATCTCTTATAAAGATCAGATGAGATCATGGTAAATTTACTTAAAAATGTTACATTCGACTATATTTTTACTCTAAATTCTGGTTCCCACATGCTAAATTAAATCGCGGCACGGATCAATCAATCCCTAAACAAAGTACCACCGCTAAAACCCGCCGAGTAATCAACAAATCACGACGATTTAATTTAAGCACTACTGATAATCAAGCAACTAAGAATACAGTGAACATAAGGCAAAAACTCTTTGATCTAGCTAAAGCTAATCCGACTGAAATAAATTTGACTAATCTGCGAAAGATCAAAGAAATTAGTTAAAGACTTACGCGCTAAAAATTCAGTTTTAAAACAACGTCAATTTTTTGAAAATTTAAATTCTTCTAAACAAAAGTGGAAATTTCTAAACCATTTCATTGGAAAATCAAATGGGCTTAATAGTAACATTTCAGAAATTAATGTTGACAATAAAATATTTACCGATAAAAAAAGGATACTAAATCATTTAAATCAGACATATAAAGAATTAGGTAACTTCAATTTTCCTAAAACTCTATCAGAACTTAGGTAATCAAATTGTAAATCAAAGTTTCATTTAGCTGTCTAACTTAAGAGAATTAGAAACTATTGTACAAAATTTTGACGTTAGTAAATCTTCAGGTTCCACTCACTTACCTTACTTTATTATAAATAAATACTTTCATATATTTGGCAAACGTCTATCATTTGCATTTAATCAATGAATAGTTGAAAACGAATTTCCGAAGATAATGAAAAAGTCAGACATAACACTTTTGTATAAAAATGGAGATCCCCTCATTGCTAAAAATTATAGGCTAATCTCAATAACGCACCATTTTAGTAAATTATTCGGAAAATTATTGCACATTCAAATCAACAAATACCTTGCATCTGAGAATATCCTATAATCTAAACAATATGTTTCCGCGCTAAGCGTATTACAAGTGATGCAATTATTTCAATTACTGAAAAAATATCCTCAAATAAATTTCAGAATAAATTCAGTTGCATAGCACTTCTAGACTTAAGCAAAGTTTTTAATTAAATGAATTTTGAAATTTTGACGATTAAACTTGAAAATTACTGATTTCAACAAAATTCAATTAAGTTACTTATGAGTTTTTCCAAAAATAGAAAACAACGTGTTTTAATAAATTATATGAAATCTGATTATATTAAAACTGATCGAGGAGTGCCTCAAGGCACAGTACTAGGGTCAATTATATTTGCAATATATGTAAATGACATAATTAAGCATGTAAACCATAGTGAAATATATCAATTTGCTGATGATACTTGCCTCATAAATACAGATAATGATGCATTTAAGGCCACAAAAAAATTTACAAAGTGATATTGAAAATCTTTCTAGGTATTTTTCATCCAATCAATTAAAAATTAATATTGAAAATATCATCCCCTAATTCTGTAAAAGAAATAACAAAAAAGATCGAATTAATTGCTAACAGTGTTCCAATAAAACAATCTGATCATGTTACATATCTAGGTGTCGATATTGACAAAGATTTAAAATTCGATAAATTTCTCCAAACAAAATTACAAAAATTGCTTCTGGCATTAGATAATTATACCACCTCAGAAATTTTGGACCAGATTATCACGTTCAATTATTACATGTCTTTTGTTTATCGCAATTACATTATTATTCATCTTTATCTATAAATTTTAATACAAAAAGCCGCTATTTATTATCAAAAACTTTTAATTGGTCACTAAAAACATTAAATTTTGCAATTAAGCATGATCATGTTAGTGAATACAGACGAAAGTATAATATATTATCCATGCAGCTTCAATTTTATTTAAGTATAAATATGGCCGACAATCAATTTCTTTTCTTGATAATTACTTAAAAGTAATTCTTCGANAAAATCTTTCTAGGTATTTTTCATCCAATCAATTAAAAATTAATATTGAAAATATCATCCCCTAATTCTGTAAAAGAAATAACAAAAAAGATCGAATTAATTGCTAACAGTGTTCCAATAAAACAATCTGATCATGTTACATATCTAGGTGTCGATATTGACAAAGATTTAAAATTCGATAAATTTCTCCAAACAAAATTACAAAAATTGCTTCTGGCATTAGATAATTATACCACCTCAGAAATTTTGGACCAGATTATCACGTTCAATTATTACATGTCTTTTGTTTATCGCAATTACATTATTATTCATCTTTATCTATAAATTTTAATACAAAAAGCCGCTATTTATTATCAAAAACTTTTAATTGGTCACTAAAAACATTAAATTTTGCAATTAAGCATGATCATGTTAGTGAATACAGACGAAAGTATAATATATTATCCATGCAGCTTCAATTTTATTTAAGTATAAATATGGCCGACAATCAATTTCTTTTCTTGATAATTACTTAAAAGTAATTCTTCGATCACATAAGTTTATTTGTAGTAGTATTTCCCATCCTAGTTTTCACCGAGCAGCCTCTAATATTTGGAATGATTTAGAAAATGACATAAGAATAGAAAAAATTTCAAAAAATTTAGAAAAAAATTAAAAATCGTACTTTTACACCGACAAAATACAATCGGAGACACAAACATGCTAAACACATTTACTGGTTTTTTACAGTGAGCTCACCACACACATAGACACACACACACACACACACATTTATTCTATATATATTTTATTATTATTTTGTAAATACATGTATTTGTAGTTTGTAGCTTTTTAATGTCATTTATTTACAGCAATAAATTTGCTGTGACTCTAATATTTTAAAATTTTTATTCTAATCTTCATACATTTAGCTTAATGTGTACTAATAAGTGCATATTTATAAGTTTGCCATAACTTACAAATGTTTTACTAAAGCTCTGAACTATATTTAAAAATCTATACATTACCAATATTCTGTGATGATTTGGTATTTACATTACATAGATATCAAATTCACTTTTCAAGAATTTTTCAAAATCATTTTTCATATTTGTATTTCAGACAAGAACACGTCTGTGAAATCTCGAAAGCAAAAATAAAACATTTCAGCACACTGAATCTAAAAGAAATGAAGTAAAGAACTATAGCTTAAACTAAAACGGAAAATTGAGAACCTTGTTAATTAAAGTTATTCTGAAACTCAAAATCCAGCCTTCCATTTCATGAGGAAATACTTACTAGATCATAAGAAAGAAAAATTTAAACATATTTTGACATACTTTTTTCCTGAGGATATAAAAGTAAATAAATCATTTTTACACTGTTTCCAATCTACTGCCACTGTTATTTGAGAAGTTTAAAGACACGAAATGACATATTTTGCTGTTAGCATCCTAAAAGCATATTTTGTTCAATATCACAGATTTTTGTTAAATTATTCAGTTGTTGTATGCAAAGTTTCTTACGTTTACATTATATTATTTAAAGCTTTATTAAACATTTGTAGCTTTTGTACAATCATATAAATATGCACTAATTGTACAAATTAAGCTATAGCATAAGCTAAACTTTTAAAATAAAATAAAATAAAACAAAATGAAATAAAAAAAATAAATAATCAAATAAAAAAATCAAATTTTTTTCCACTTATTACTTTTTTTCGAATATCCCAAGTTATTTTGATCTTGAAGTAAGTTTTCTTTTAAAATTTTCTTGAATTCTTTAAGTTTTGTTATTTTACGCATTTTTATTGGTAGTTTATTCCATAAATTACAAGTAGTTGTTGTAAATGCATTTTTTCAATACTTTGATTTCACTTATACATTATTGTGGGAATAGCATAATTGAAATTAAATAGTAGTTGTTCAAGGAAGAGATTAGAAAACTTTTTGATTGTATTGTTGTCTAAATTTTTTATTGCCTTTGTTAATTCTTTTTCAGATATATATGTAAAGCTAACTGTTTGTTTTACTTGTTCAATTTTATTTGTAAACAGAGCTTGATCTCCTTTATAAGAACCCAAATCTTTAAAAATTTCATTCATATATATAGCAATAATTGTTGGATCTGTGTAAATTGTGTTATTAACTTTTGTTTTACATATGTTATTTGTAGCATTACTTTCGCTATTTAGAAATATATTTATATAACACCATTTATTACGAGAATTGTTTAAATGTTCATAAAATTGTCTTGCTTGTTTTTCTCTCTTTGATTTTTAACCTTAAATAGTTTAGGTTTAATAGGTATACTTTTATTTTGAATTTCTAATTGAAATTCGTCAAACAGGTGAGTAACAAATATTTATTAGCACTGACATTTTAAATATTTTACTTTTCTTAATTTCAAATGTTTTATGTTCAACTTCAAAATCTGTGAGTCTTATTGAATTAAAACTCATTTGGACTAAAATCATAATTCCACCTCCTATGGAGGTTATATTCTTGTAAAAAAATTATATTTTTGCGGATTTAAATTACAAAATGATGGGGCACATTTTCGTTTAACCAAGTTTCAGTCAATACAAAAATCGTATTATCCCCTATAGTTTCACTAATTTTTAGTAGTTCTTCTCTGTGTGCTGACATACTTCTGACGTTTAAATATGCAAATTTTACAATATTTTTAAATTTCTTAGATATTTTGTATAAATTATTGCTATCATAAACATCAGGAATATACTTAATAGATTGACTTAGTCATATTTCTGGTGAATAGATTTTATTGTCGACATAAAGAGTAAACTTCTTAATACGTATTCTATTTCGTTGCATATTGTGATTTGTTATTAGTTCAAATCTTGTTTTTAGTAATTCTCTTTCTTTAAGTCTATCAGCTTGATTTAATTCACCTTTGATATAAATAATGAACTTATTTTCATAATCCTTTAAAAGATGAGCTTTAGATATGATTAGTCTTCT
>CABFPE010000180.1:858934-880262 GCA_900660155.1 Hofstenia miamia
AGAAGACTAATCATATCTAAAGCTCATCTTTTAAAGGATTATGAAAATAAGTTCATTATTTATATCAAAGGTGAATTAAATCAAGCTGATAGACTTAAAGAAAGAGAATTACTAAAAACAAGATTTGAACTAATAACAAATCACAATATGCAACGAAATAGAATACGTATTAAGAAGTTTACTCTTTATGTCGACAATAAAATCTATTCACCAGAAATATGACTAAGTCAATCTATTAAGTATATTCCTGATGTTTATGATAGCAATAATTTATACAAAATATCTAAGAAATTTAAAAATATTGTAAAATTTGCATATTTAAACGTCAGAAGTATGTCAGCACACAGAGAAGAACTACTAAAAATTAGTGAAACTATAGGGGATAATACGATTTTTGTATTGACTGAAACTTGGTTAAACGAAAATGTGCCCCATCATTTTGTAATTTAAATCCGCAAAAATATAATTTTTTTACAAGAATATAACCTCCATAGGAGGTGGAATTATGATTTTAGTCCAAATGAGTTTTAATTCAATAAGACTCACAGATTTTGAAGTTGAACATAAAACATTTGAAATTAAGAAAAGTAAAATATTTAAAATGTCAGTGCTAATAAATATTTGTTACTCACCTGTTTGACGAATTTCAATTAGAAATTCAAAATAAAAGTATACCTATTAAACCTAAACTATTTAAGGTTAAAAATCAAAGAGAGAAAAACAAGCAAGACAATTTTATGAACATTTAAACAATTCTCGTAATAAATGGTGTTATATAAATATATTTCTAAATAGCGAAAGTAATGCTACAAATAACATATGTAAAACAAAAGTTAATAACACAATTTACACAGATCCAACAATTATTGCTATATATATGAATGAAATTTTTAAAGATTTGGGTTCTTATAAAGGAGATCAAGCTCTGTTTACAAATAAAATTGAACAAGTAAAACAAACAGTTAGCTTTACATATATATCTGAAAAAGAATTAACAAAGGCAATAAAAAATTTAGACAACAATACAATCAAAAAGTTTTCTAATCTCTTCCTTGAACAACTACTATTTAATTTCAATTATGCTATTCCCACAATAATGTATAAGTGAAATCAAAGTATTGAAAAAATGCATTTACAACAACTACTTGTAATTTATGGAATAAACTACCAATAAAAATGCGTAAAATAACAAAACTTAAAGAATTCAAGAAAATTTTAAAAGAAAACTTACTTCAAGATCAAAATAACTTGGGATATTCGAAAAAAAGTAATAAGTGGAAAAAAATTTGATTTTTTTATTTGATTATTTATTTTTTTTATTTCATTTTGTTTTATTTTATTTTATTTTAAAAGTTTAGCTTATGCTATAGCTTAATTTGTACAATTAGTGCATATTTATATGATTGTACAAAAGCTACAAATGTTTAATAAAGCTTTAAATAATATAATGTAAACGTAAGAAACTTTGCATACAACAACTGAATAATTTAACAAAAATCTGTGATATTGAACAAAATATGCTTTTAGGATGCTAACAGCAAAATATGTCATTTCGTGTCTTTAAACTTCTCAAATAACAGTGGCAGTAGATTGGAAACAGTGTAAAAATGATTTATTTACTTTTATATCCTCAGGAAAAAAGTATGTCAAAATATGTTTAAATTTTTCTTTCTTATGATCTAGTAAGTATTTCCTCATGAAATGGAAGGCTGGATTTTGAGTTTCAGAATAACTTTAATTAACAAGGTTCTCAATTTTCCGTTTTAGTTTAAGCTATAGTTCTTTACTTCATTTCTTTTAGATTCAGTGTGCTGAAATGTTTTATTTTTGCTTTCGAGATTTCACAGACGTGTTCTTGTCTGAAATACAAATATGAAAAATGATTTTGAAAAATTCTTGAAAAGTGAATTTGATATCTATGTAATGTAAATACCAAATCATCACAGAATATTGGTAATGTATAGATTTTTAAATATAGTTCAGAGCTTTAGTAAAACATTTGTAAGTTATGGCAAACTTATAAATATGCACTTATTAGTACACATTAAGCTAAATGTATGAAGATTAGAATAAAAATTTTAAAATATTAGAGTCACAGCAAATTTATTGCTGTAAATAAATGACATTAAAAAGCTACAAACTACAAATACATGTATTTACAAAATAATAATAAAATATATATAGAATAAATGTGTGTGTGTGTGTGTGTGTCTATGTGTGTGGTGAGCTCACTGTAAAAAACCAGTAAATGTGTTTAGCATGTTTGTGTCTCCGATTGTATTTTGTCGGTGTAAAAGTACGATTTTTAATTTTTTTCTAAATTTTTTGAAATTTTTTCTATTCTTATGTCATTTTCTAAATCATTCCAAATATTAGAGGCTGCTCGGTGAAAACTAGGATGGGAAATACTACTACAAATAAACTTATGTGATCGAAGAATTACTTTTAAGTAATTATCAAGAAAAGAAATTGATTGTCGGCCATATTTATACTTAAATAAAATTGAAGCTGCATGGATAATATATTATACTTTCGTCTGTATTCACTAACATGATCATGCTTAATTGCAAAATTTAATGTTTTTAGTGACCAATTAAAAGTTTTTGATAATAAATAGCGGCTTTTTGTATTAAAATTTATAGATAAAGATGAATAATAATGTAATTGCGATAAACAAAAGACATGTAATAATTGAACGTGATAATCTGGTCCAAAATTTCTGAGGTGGTATAATTATCTAATGCCAGAAGCAATTTTTGTAATTTTGTTTGGAGAAATTTATCGAATTTTAAATCTTTGTCAATATCGACACCTAGATATGTAACATGATCAGATTGTTTTATTGGAACACTGTTAGCAATTAATTCGATCTTTTTTGTTATTTCTTTTACAGAATTAGGGGATGATATTTTCAATATTAATTTTTAATTGATTGGATGAAAAATACCTAGNCTTATGTGATCGAAGAATTACTTTTAAGTAATTATCAAGAAAAGAAATTGATTGTCGGCCATATTTATACTTAAATAAAATTGAAGCTGCATGGATAATATATTATACTTTCGTCTGTATTCACTAACATGATCATGCTTAATTGCAAAATTTAATGTTTTTAGTGACCAATTAAAAGTTTTTGATAATAAATAGCGGCTTTTTGTATTAAAATTTATAGATAAAGATGAATAATAATGTAATTGCGATAAACAAAAGACATGTAATAATTGAACGTGATAATCTGGTCCAAAATTTCTGAGGTGGTATAATTATCTAATGCCAGAAGCAATTTTTGTAATTTTGTTTGGAGAAATTTATCGAATTTTAAATCTTTGTCAATATCGACACCTAGATATGTAACATGATCAGATTGTTTTATTGGAACACTGTTAGCAATTAATTCGATCTTTTTTGTTATTTCTTTTACAGAATTAGGGGATGATATTTTCAATATTAATTTTTAATTGATTGGATGAAAAATACCTAGAAAGATTTTCAATATCACTTTGTAAATTTTTTTGTGGCCTTAAATGCATCATTATCTGTATTTATGAGGCAAGTATCATCAGCAAATTGATATATTTCACTATGGTTTACATGCTTAATTATGTCATTTACATATATTGCAAATATAATTGACCCTAGTACTGTGCCTTGAGGCACTCCTCGATCAGTTTTAATATAATCAGATTTCATATAATTTATTAAAACACGTTGTTTTCTATTTTTGGAAAAACTCATAAGTAACTTAATTGAATTTTGTTGAAATCAGTAATTTTCAAGTTTAATCGTCAAAATTTCAAAATTCATTTAATTAAAAACTTTGCTTAAGTCTAGAAGTGCTATGCAACTGAATTTATTCTGAAATTTATTTGAGGATATTTTTTCAGTAATTGAAATAATTGCATCACTTGTAATACGCTTAGCGCGGAAATCATATTTTTTAGATGATAAGATATTCTCAGATGCAAGGTATTTGTTGATTTGAATGTGCAATAATTTTCCGAATAATTTACTAAAATGGTGCGTTATTGAGATTAGCCTATAATTTTTAGCAATGAGGGGATCTCCATTTTTATACAAAAGTGTTATGTCTGACTTTTTCATTATCTTCGGAAATTCGTTTTCAACTATTCATTGATTAAATGCAAATGATAGACGTTTGCCAAATATATGAAAGTATTTATTTATAATAAAGTAAGGTAAGTGAGTGGAACCTGAAGATTTACTAACGTCAAAATTTTGTACAATAGTTTCTAATTCTCTTAAGTTAGACAGCTAAATGAAACTTTGATTTACAATTTGATTACCTAAGTTCTGATAGAGTTTTAGGAAAATTGAAGTTACCTAATTCTTTATATGTCTGATTTAAATGATTTAGTATCCTTTTTTTATCGGTAAATATTTTATTGTCAACATTAATTTCTGAAATGTTACTATTAAGCCCATTTGATTTTCCAATGAAATGGTTTAGAAATTTCCACTTTTGTTTAGAAGAATTTAAATTTTCAAAAAATTGACGTTGTTTTAAAACTGAATTTTTAGCGCGTAAGTCTTTAACTAATTTCTTTGATCTTTCGCAGATTAGTCAAATTTATTTCAGTCGGATTAGCTTTAGCTAGATCAAAGAGTTTTTGCCTTATGTTCACTGTATTCTTAGTTGCTTGATTATCAGTAGTGCTTAAATTAAATCGTCGTGATTTGTTGATTACCCGGCGGGTTTTAGCGGTGGTACTTTGTTTAGGGATTGATTGATCAGTGCCGCGATTTAATTTAGCATGTGGGAACCAGAATTTAGAGTAAAAATATAGTCGAATGTAACATTTTTAAGTAAATTTACCATGATCTCATCTGATCTTTATAAGAGATCCCTAATAAAATCGTTTTAAATTTACGAAGCTTAACTTGAAATTTATAAATACAGAGTGCGTGATCACTGAAGGATTCAAGGATATAAGTCTTATATATAGTTTCCGAATTGGATAAAAAATAATCAATTAATGTCGTTTTTCGAGTGGGAGTTTGAGTGTTGATTATTTTTAAATTATAAATAGCGCATACTTCTTTCAATGATTTTTTCATAAAAATTGAAATAGTTGATGTTTTAGTCACCTACTATGTTTAGTGAGTAATTATTGCTGGGAATATCTGAAATTTCATTGCATTTATACTTTATATACTCTACAAGAAAGTTCATATTTGGATTATAAGTAACATTAATTAATTCATTTTCTGAAGAATTTGTAGGTGATTTAATTTCGATCCATAATGATTCAAAAACAGAATGATCTGATTCAAATTCTTTCTTACGTATTGGATTTAAAACTTTTGGTACAATTAGCATGAGGCCACCACCTCACTATCCCTTTTTTTAACAAAAACATTTAAATTTTCGAGGTCTGGATTGAACAAATTTGGATTGATATCATTGTTTAACCAAGTTTCTGTAATAGAAAAAATTGAATTTGAGCCAAATTGAGATGCAGTTTTAAGAAAATGATTTCTATTTGAATTCAGACTTCTGGCGTTTAGATAAATATATTTAAAATTATTTTTATAATGATTCTGCAAATTCTCAAGATTACATTCATCTAAAATAGGGCTAGGATTTAATTCTATATCTCCTGCTAAGATAATTAAATGATTAAAAAAGTAGTCATAAATGAAAGTAAGAAATGATTTACAAAATTTTACTGATATTTCATAGTTGTTTTTGTAATACAGTTTGGTTGCATGTGTGTGTGGTTGTCTCATGTGTATACAGTCTACTCCATAATTTACAACTACTTCTATAAAAAGAAAACAAGGTAAAGAAAAAACGATTACGTAATTTCTAACAATTATTCTAAGGAACATGTAAAAATTTAATCATAAGGATCAACTTGAAGGCCTCCTAGTTCAATACACAATCGCATTCGTATGAACGTTCTGTCATTGATTTTTCGGAGAGTTTTAATTGCATAACTTCGTCTTGAATAACGCCTTGCTACGATTCTAGGCTTTAGCAGACCCCATAACGCGTTATCACAGGACGAGAAGTCAGGACTACGTTCTGGCCAAGGAATCGGTCGAAATTTGCCAACCCATCGATCCTGAAAGGTACCTGTTAAGATATTACGAGTTGCTATGGCGGTATGTGCTGAAGCACCATCTTGTTGGAAATGTCATGATAATAATATCTGTCTTGAAGAACACAAAATAAATTCATCTCTTAACATCTGACTTATGGGACATACTGTATAATAAAGTTTTACAATTTTAAGTAGCAATACAAATATAAACAATACGTTCCAAAAGTTTACCTTGTTCATTGGAAGAGGGGATGGTGTAGGCTGGGATGAACAGCGCGTGTTGGCTTATAATAATAAATAAAATTAAAACTTTCTCACTTATTAAATTTTTTATCATCAAGCAGATTTTCTCTTAAAGTCTTTAATTTTTAAATTTAGTTATTTTTTGAGCACGTTGTGCATTTGATTCCATAAATTGCATGTAGTTGTCGTAAATGCATTTTCCCAATAACTTAAATTAACTGTACATTGTTGATGCATACACAATAAGGTTTATTGTAGCAAATAAAATTATTTATTCTTAAACACCCCAGGGATTTTTAAAAAATTTTCATGATCCTATAAAATTTTTTTTTAAACTCTAATAGCTCAAAAACTATTAATGGTGTGCTCAATCTGAAAGCACAACATGACAGGAGAGTTTCCTATTCCATACCTTTGGCACTGCGAACTTTGACGCTTTGTGCACGGCACGCCTCAATGGTTTTGAAATAATTTTGCACTTATCAAGAAACAGTCAAAGTTCTTTGTTGGCTCCATGGTCTCAACACTAGGTCCGAAAAGAATTTAAATTTTTTTAAAAAATTCGTCATTTTCAAAGAAAAGTTGTTATCCTTTTCAGCAACCTCTGCCACAGCAATAAGCTTTAATGGAAATTTTCAAAATTGCCTAAAGGTATGTTCATCCAAAGATCTACCCATGCGGCAGGATTTTCAAATCTGGTAATAGATAGAACAATCAATATGGTCAGAGGAAACTGAAAGTTTAACAGTCCTAATTGAAGATCACATATAACACTATCTAAAATAGTAAGTATAATAAACAATATATAATACAGTTTGGGCTCGTAGGCACCTCGTATGTGCAATAAAGTTTATTATAATACCTTAGCAATTTGGATTTAAAAAGGGTTAGCCTAACGGTAGCTGTCCAGCTATTTGATGACATATTTTATTATAGCAAATTGATCGATTGGAAAGCTACAACAAATAAAAATCCCTACTCTTAAACCTAACCTAAGAGCACACAAACAAGTCCCAGCTACCAGCTGAGTGTGAGACCGCTCCAAGAATCTCTTTAATCAAATCTGGGGACCACCAACAGACTACTCGTACGCTCAGACGTTTAGCTATCTGTTGTCACATATAATCAAACCTGATAATACAATAAAAGAAATCAAACAGTAAATTCATCACGAATTAAATCCATTTCACGCTATTTATAATCATATTGCACAAGCAATTAAACACTCGGCATGTACCTGTTCGTAGATTCAAATTTGTTTACAATTCATTAATTCATTCATCGTCTGCTTTTGATTACGCAACGTCATCTAATTAGCTATAGCGGTTTCGTCTTTTTGATATTGCCAAACCGCTTTGCAGATGAACGTAATATCAAAAACTGCACAATTGTTTTATAAAAAATTAAAAAGATAATAATTGTGTTTTGTACAAAAGTATAATTAAATTAATTACTGATAGTCTTAGTTACTTCTTTTTATTATCCTTTTGACTTAACACCATTATGCCACATTAGCTCGTGATGAATCTTCGGTGTGATGCTTTGTGGAATTGGTGTACACAACTCTTTTTGGAACCTAAAGAATATTAGTTATGTTTAAATACCGATCATTGATTTTGCTGGAATCGGAGTTGAACTAGGTAGTTTCTGTTTATTTCTATAGCTATGGAGTACCCATCTGTTGGAGTCAGATAACCGAATGTGCAGTTTAACCTTAACTCCCCCTCTGATTATGGAGTATTTACTGAATTTGAATCTTTGACCAATTTTTGTCAAGTAACAATCAATTTTCTGAACAGATACATTCACAGCTGGCGGGAATCATGCACAGCTACGTAAACAATCCTAAGAATTATAAACATGATAGAAGAATTCAAAAACTGAACGATTTCTTAAACATTTACTAAAGGCTGTACCATTTGAAAATGAAGATTGTACTGGTAAGATGCTTGATATCATAAAAAGAAAGGAATTTGAAAAGATTAGAATGCACAAAAACGCAAAAAAATTTTCTCCTATAGTTAATGAAAATAAATTTTATGCAAGATTGCTTCAATTGAAAAATCAAAACAAAATTACCAAACTTTTTTATGAGAATTGCAAATCAACTGGTCGGTGTGCATCAAAAGTATATGAATTGGCTAAGGTCCGTGCACCAGAAATACTAGTTACACTGATTGCAAGTTCTTGTTGCAGTATTAATAAAAAATTTTCTGATAAATTAAATCCGATTTTGTTGAAACTACCAGAAGCAAAAATCAATACAATGAAACAAGATAGAAAAAAGTTCATAGTATCATATGATTTTAAGAGTTTGTTTACTAACGTTAACTAAGCTCAATTCAATCGATGAAAACATCAAATTCACAATGGAAAAGAGAAAAATTTCCATATTAACTTCCTAAATTTTAAAATAATGAGGGATTCAACATCATTTATAACTGGAATATACAATAAGAAACCATGAGATATCGGCCTATTCCTTAATTTAAATTCAAAATATCCCTAATTAAAGAATCAATACATAGGATATTCGATATTGCAAACTCTTATGACAACATAAATCAAGAAAGTATCAAATTGAAGGCATTGTAGTGCTGCCTTTCTTAAAAGGAAATGTTTGCTAGATTTTGGGGCAATTTGCATTTTATTCGCCCATATATTTTCTTGAGCAGTCATAGAAAAAAGTATTTTTAGCGATTTTCCTAAATTGTTCTGATTTTGTGATATTACACTTACATTGCAGTGTCTCGTATTTATCGGTCGTAACACTGAATCCGACGTTGCTCTCAAAACATTGTTGATAATTAAAACGCTGGACTGAAAACAAAAATGAACGCCCATATCATGGATCTCATTTGTCAAGTTCTTCACAGAACGAGTTCATATCAATTCTCGGCAAAAAGATCCATCAACTAATTCTAGAGAAAGTTAATTGTGCTCCTTGCTTATTAATAGTGGCAGACACAACAAAAGGTATTTCATGCGTATACCAACTTTTGACTGCTGTTGGGTATGTATATGTACACCAGCGGTTGCGTCCTTATGAAAGATTAATCAGTTGAAACCATTGATAGACAAAAGCAGACATGGACATGCAAAACCCATTTTGGAATGCTTGGTTATTAACATCAATGTATCGTGCCTTGCATTTCATTCATACGATTATACGAACTCAATTTCTGGAAAACATCACGGGATGCAAGCAGAATTGTCTACTTTTCTGTCATGTGATGTTCTATATATTCCATGTCTAGATTACAGAAAAAATAAATTTGTTGAACATTCTTGCATATCATCCAAAATAGTTTCATCTCTTGATCTTTGTCAATTTATTATTTTTTTTCTAGTAGCACTAAAAGGCATGCAATTTTATCTTCAAAATTGAAAGAAAGAGAAGGAAAACAGCTATTCCAAAAAAAACTTTTTGTAACTCGTTGGACAAATCGCGCTGAAACGTTGACAGCAATGTGGGAAAGCTTTAATGATATTGCTGACTTGCTAAATGGTATGTACTCTGACAGATAACAAATTCACGTGAGATAAAGCATATTTGTTTTTCAAAAACTTTTCGCTTTAAGAATGTTTTATGTATGATCTTTATGAAGTATGTCCTGGCGAAAGTCAAGATTTTCATTAAAGAAGTGGAATGGCCATCCCTGAAAATCCTCACAGCTCTACAGTGTTGTGAAGCCACTATTGAAATTCTTAAGGTCTGAACTGGTGTTGGTATTGACGCAGAAGCTGAATTTATCACTATTCATCAGCCAAGGAAACTATCGCGGTGCCTAGACGACAGACCTCAACGAAATATAATAATTTGTTTCAGATGACATTACTTTTGCAAGTATTTGCTCCACCTTTTAAGAGTGAGAGACCAGATGAGTCCGATATGCAACATTTAATTGATATGTATCCTTCCTCAATAAAGAAATCCAAAGGTTCTTTTTCTGCCTCTACACTGTAACAGAATATGAGGTTCTTGTCAACCTAAACTTGAAAAATGAAATGAAAACAGTACAGGATGCCTTGCTTGTTGTCAGTCAAATGAAGCCACTTTGCCACAGTTATACAAGGCATATGCATTTATGGTAACGGTGATATTCGTTGTAGCACAAAGTGAAAGGTCATCCATTAAGCTACGTCTACTGAAAAACCATCTGAGAACGTCGTCAAGCAACAACTACTTAGAGCACTTAATTGACATTTTTTGAGAAAGATCTTCCAAAGCAACTGAACACATTAGAACTAATTAACGCATGGCTAAAACTGAAGACCCGTGGTATTGCTTCTAAACAATAAAATTTATTTTTATCAATGTTTCTATTAATAAGAGATTACTATTTTGTTTATGCTCATTTTTTTAAATACATTTGATAAAGGTATTATAATAATCGTCACTGAATTTTGGTCGACCGTTCGCTCACTTCTCGAAATTTGAATCATTCCCTACTACTTATATTTTTTAAAGAAACAATTTTATAAATCTAATTCTGCAATTTGTTTGTGGAGTTCCATGATTTTTGATGCGTGTTGGTGGCGGGCACTCTATCAGTGCCTCTGCATACACACTCTACTAAGAGTTAATTCATATTTACAAGTGTAAACTCGAAGGAAAACGTTGTTGCACATAGGAAATATCATTCATATTCATGGACTACTTATATTATAAGTAGTCCAGGCATAATTTGTCAAGCGTCTTGTGAAATCACGCAATTGTACTAAAAAATAAATATTACAAATTGAATCACGATTAATTGCTGTAGTTAATTGCATAAAATTGTTTCTAACTTATCATTTCTCTTTATACTGATTTGGTCACGTAAGATAATATATATTGCACTTGGCAGTTACAAGACCCTTTTGTGCATTGTGGCAGTGGTGTCGAACTTGTGAAACGAGGTTATCTCTTGATGGCACACAAACGTCCTTTTAGTTTTCAGACAAATCAATATTTCTCTTATTTACTTTATTTTTCGAATTCCCTTTATTATATTCCTGTTTTAAACTCAAAGACATCTGCAATTATTAACTCTAGTACTAATATTTAAGAGGTTCTCAAGTCAAAAAGTTTCGGTTTTATTAATCCCACAAGTAAAATGGGTAATATTTTCAGTGTGGAAATGGAAATGTCCAGATTGGTGAAGTGTAGTGGAAATGGAATTAATTTTTTGGAATGGAAATTTAGTGGAAAATTAAGTAAATAAAATTCAAATACAAATATCCTCAATCCCAGAAATTGTTCAATTAATGCGGCATTTGATGCTAAATCTTTACAATATAAATGCAATTTTTAAAAACAATAACAAAGTTTTAAAGAAGTCGTGTTAATATTTTTATTATGTCAATATGATGAAAAAATATTTTTTTGTCAAATATTTACTGTCATTACACACTTGTAAAAATGAATATAATTCATAAATATATAAATAAAATTTCTGCAGAATTTTGATTTAAGTGTAATTTATTCTACATATAGCATCATACTTGTTTTTATAATGATCATAGTAAAATATGCGAAAATATCAGAGATGAAAAGAAAACATCATAGCGACCCGACCGTCAAAAACGCAAAGCACTGTATTAGAAAAAAATTTAATAACAGCTTTGTTATGATATGCAACCAGTCATGGTTATAGTCCGTGATCAATAATATACCAGAATTTTACTAAGTGTAACATCATCTATCCATGAATCACTGTATATGTTTCAACCGATTTGAAATTTTTTGTTACCATTAGTGTCCTTAACCACCAACTTATACTAAAAGTTATGGAAACATGTGGAAATTAATGGGAAATATGGAAAAAAAATTTTAAATGGAATCGAAATGAAAGAAAATCACATTTTCATGTGGAACTCTGGATATTTTAGAAAGATTGTAATTGCTCGTATTAATATATATGGAGTCAATTTCAAATTCAAAGATAATTCAGGATTAGAAAGCATTAATTTGCATTTGATAAAGAAACTTCAGTGTATAATAATTTATTTCTACAATATTTTCAAACAGATTTGAATTGAGTTCAAGTCCGAGAATTAACCATTCCTTGTTCGAATTCATCCGAGAGAATTCGAATTTTTTCGTCACAGACTAATTAGTCCCATTAAATTTAATTCAGAATTTTTCGGTCGCACGTCATAGCTTCTATGTTGGTCCCAAACTCACTTTCTCCCAACTCCCAGTTGTATGGGACTGAATGGCAGGCAGAACCCTACTCAAAAACAATGATGGTAGCAATCGAACAGTTCACTGTTGTAATTTAGAAAATAATTACACTTACCTCTCCTCAATATAGCTTCAGTTTCTCTTTGCTCTGCGAACATGCTACAAAAATTGGGCCTCTAACAAGATAAGCAAATAGATCATAAGCAATTTTGCCTGAGATAATAATTTATTATGCATTAAGTATTTGAACTGTTGGTCATTCCTCATAATTACAATGTTCTTAAGATGTTTATCTTCGTAGTATCATTGAATCCTGAAGTCCGGTTTATTTGCAACAGTTTGTTAAATATGACACGACTTTTGATATTTTTTATGTCTTAGGAATGATATAAATAAAACAAAGATCTCCGATGGTTGTACTGTTAAATCTTATGTTCAATTACAAAATGTATACAAATTGCTAATTAGGGGACATATGGGTTAATTGTACACTTTATTTTAGTTGGTTACTGAAATATGACTGTGCTAATCTTTTTAGCACAACTAAATTCTATCTCTCTCTTTCAACAGTTGAAAATGTAACTCAGGCATTTCAAATTAAAATCTGAAAATTGAACTCAAAAGCTCGCTTTGAACGGCTAAACTTCAATTATTAGAAGAATGGATTTAGATTGAATTTAAAATTTAATATGTTTTTTAATGGCACATCTAGAATCCGAACTCAAAATTTCAATTGTACCGTTAAACTTTAATTATTAAATGCATAAATTTAGATTGGATTTAAAGTTTGATACGTTTTTTCAAAAGAAAATATAATAATAAAAGTTAATTAATAAAAGTGTTTTCAACTCTGTAATTGTGATTGGTTGAAAATAAATAGCAATAAACTTTGCTTTGGAATTTACTATCTAAATATAGTTGAATAATGAACACCACGTACCCAAATTACATAGATTCAACTAATAATTCAATCGTTAATCTTATTGGTGTTTTATTTCTGTGCAGTAGTATTATCGGAATTATTTCTAATGCTTTGATAATATACACCCTATATGCATCAAAAGCTTTTCCAAGAAATGCGTTTTTTGTTTATTTGGTCGGATTGGCAATAGCAGATTTCATTTATTCTGGAACTGTTCCAGTATTGTACGCATTTCAAAGTTTCGTACCGCAAATATCATGGAATTTTGGAAGATACTGCTGGTTTGTATACCCAATTATTTCAGGCTGTTTCTACGTTTCATCAATGCAGGTAGTTTTAATGAACATCCATCGAATTGTTGCAGTTTACTTCGAATTTTCATTTCAAATGATCAACTCGTATAGGTTTGGGGTGCAATCGAGCCTACTGGTTTTTGTATTTGGAAATGTCATCTCTTGGGTTCATGCATTTGATCGAAGTTCATCATTGAGAAGGTACCAAGATAGTTCAGGTAATTATATCGTAGGAGAAATCTGTATCATTTTACAGCCAAGTCAACACAACAATATAAGCTACATTCCTGAATTTGTGAAGATGGCTTTTGGTTATATAATTCCATACTTGACCATTTTGCCATGTTCTTTTTTGATTCACTTAAAGGTGTCCAAATTGACATCGAAGCAATCTTCAAAGAAACGTGTAGCTGCTGATCGTCAAATGACAAACATGTTGATCTTAACGTCTTTGATCTTAATTGCTACGTTTACTCCTCGACTTATATTTATCATATTTGAACTCTTGGAGATCAAAATATTCACCAGTGGATATTGGGAGAATGTATTTAGGTTGTTACGTTCAATTAATCATTGGTGTAACTACTTCGTTTATATTGCATTATCACCTATGTTTCGAAGATCCCGTTTATCTAAGAACAATACTCTACATTGAAATAAACTATAATTTATTATGCTTGCTAATTGTTATTAATATGTGAATTTACAAGTTTACAAGATGATCAATTTGCATTAATATACTTTTATAATTGTTAGGTAGGCCATTTTCTTTATTTATGAATTTTGCTTCATTATAAGGTTTTATAGGTCTATCTGTGGATTATGAATTTCTGCAGTAAATTTGGATCTTCGGTCAGATTATCAATATTATAAAAATATACCCTAATATAATATATACAAGTCGATTTAAGCTGAATGTTTTGCTAAGATCAATAGATAGCAACTATTAACTCTGTTTAGAGTTGAAACAAAGAAATAGATTTACTATAAAATATCTCTAAGCTGCTTCAACCTCAATTGCATGTTTAAAGACATAAAATCGTGTTGCATATTGTAAAAAATTTTTTGCAAGCTTATTGAAAATTTTAAAATTTGGGGTTTTTGTTAATTTTACTTGTATGTGTGCTTCTTTGTCATGACGAATATTTGTGCTAAAAGTTTATTCGTGTCAACAGTATTTGAAATATTAAGAATGATTTGATAAAAATTCAGTCTTCTACTAATCACTACAATTCTCCGCATAAATGCACCTCCAGGTTTTGATAATCGAGTAGCCTAAAGTCCATAGTGGCAGCAAGCAATAACTGACAACAACTCTTTGTTTGTCTGTAGACAGAACACCCAACCAGGCTGTAGCACGCTTGGACGAAGTTTGAGGTTGTGTCGTTCTGAATAGGAAGCTTGATCTGATATTAAATCCTAAATGAAAAAAATCCTGTCTCCCTACGGGCGAGCGCACAAAACGAGAACCATTGTTGACACTGCTCATCAATATAAATGCAAAATTTACGAACGCGGCTGTGATTGTGGTATACACAATCCGATGAACAGCACCCCCAGTTATTTCTTTATCGTGTTTGAATTTAGCTAAGGTTTGCAACAATCTAAAACGTCCGAAAAGTAGTAACCAAGTTAGTCTACAAATGCGTAGTGTGAACTATTTATACAATACCTGTAAAAATATTATTCAGAGTCGTACAATAGATTTTCTAACGGAGACATCCCAGTCATGATCAAGTGATTCACAAAAGCAGGACGAAGCCCGTGAAAGATTTTGAAAATATTGAATAAATAGACCTAAAAATGAAATTCAGGACTTAGTTTTGAACTTTTTTTAATATTTAGCTGAAAATTTTTTTGATTTAACCAATCAAAATCAATTTTGAAAACCTGACGGAGCAAATTCCACTATGCCCCCTTACGTACGCCAAGCACTACGTGACAGACAAATATGCCGTCATATTTACAAAGTTTAAAATTAAACAAAATTACATCACAGCGAATTAAGTACGTAAGCCAATCACCAATGAATGTAGATTGAATCTCCATTCGATGTTGTGTCGAGGACATTTGTTTGGGTTGATGCTACAATAGTGTTTGAAAACAATTATGTAGAAAGTGCTTGTCACTATACGTACGTGCAGGTGTGGATGCGATCGTAAAAACCATAGATAAGATAAAAATTCAAAATATCGCAGTTTATTTAAAATTGCAAATGCTTAAAAAAGCTATGCTATGGAAGGAAGTTCTTAAACTTAAACAGACTGACGTCCTTTTATACAAAAAAACCATTTTTCCACATTTAGAAAGAATTTTCTCCAAGCCTACTACCATATTTGAAAATCCTGTCGCATCGGCAGGTCTATTGATGAACATACCTTTATGCAATTTTGAAAATTTCCATTAAAGCTGATTGCTGTGGCAGANCGTTCAATTAATCATTGGTGTAACTACTTCGTTTATATTGCATTATCACCTATGTTTCGAAGATCCCGTTTATCTAAGAACAATACTCTACATTGAAATAAACTATAATTTATTATGCTTGCTAATTGTTATTAATATGTGAATTTACAAGTTTACAAGATGATCAATTTGCATTAATATACTTTTATAATTGTTAGGTAGGCCATTTTCTTAATTTATTTATGAATTTTGCTTTATTATAAGGTTTTATAGGTCTATCTGTGGATTATGAATTTCTACAGTAAATTTGGATCTTGGGTCAGATTATCAATGTTATAAAAATATAGACTAATGTAATGTCTACAAGTTGATTTAAGCTGAATGTTTTGCTAAGATCAATAGATAGCAACTATTAACTCTGTTTAGAGTTGAAACAAAGAAATAGATTTACTATAAAATATCTCTAAGCTGCTTCAACCTCAATTGCATGTTTAAAGATATAAAATCTTGTTTCATATTTTAAACAATTTTTGCAAGCTTATTGAGAATTTTAAAATCTTGGGATTTTGCTTAATGTGCTTGTATGTGTGCTTCTTTGTCATGACGAATATTTGTTCTAAAAAGTTTATTCGTGTCAACAGTATTTGAAATATTAAGAATGATTTGATTAAAATTCAGACTTCTACTCATCACTACAATTCTCCGCATTCATGCACCTCAGGTTTTGATAATCGAGCAGCCTAAAGTCCATAGCAATAACTGACAACAACTCTTTGTTTATCTGTAAACAGATCATCCAAGCAGGCTGTAGCACGTCGTGGATGAAGTCTGAGGTTGTGTCGTTCTGAAGGAAACTTGATCGTACTTTAAAACCTAAGTGAAAATAGAATCTTCTCTCTCTCTATCTACGGGCATGGCACAAAACGAGAAACACTATCGACACTGCCCATCAACATAAATGCAAAATTTACAAACGCGGCAGTGATTATGGTATACACAATCCGATGAACAGCACCCTTATTTATTGCTTCATTGTGTTGGAATTTAGCTAAGGTTTGCAATCAAGTTGAACAATTTAAAACGTTCGGAAAGTAGCAACCAAGTTAGTGTACAAATGCGTACAGTGCGAACTATTTATACAATACCAGTAAAAATATTAATCAGAGGCGTACGCAAGATTTTCTAACGGAAGACATCTCAGTCATGATCAAGTAATTCACAAAAGCAGGACGAAGCCCGTGAAAGATTTTGAAAATATTGAATAAATAGACCTAAAAATGAAATTCAGGACCTAGTTTTGAACTTTTTTTAATATTTAGCTGAAAATTTTTTTGATTTAGCCAATCAAAATCAATTTTGAAAACCTGACGGAAAAAATTTCACTATGTCCCCCTATATACGTCACTGCAAATTTAATACGTAAGCCAATCACCAATGAATGTAGATTGAACCTCCATTCGATGTTATGTCGAGGACTTTTGTTTGGGTTGATGCTACAATAGTGTTTGAAAAAAATTATGTAGAAATTACTTGTCACTGTACGTACGTGCATGTGGGGATGCGATCATAAAAACCGTAAACAAGAGAAAACGATAGAAATTTTCCCTGGTAGCAACAATATATTTATTAAAATACGGTAGTTTATTTAAAATTTTCAAATATATAAACAAGATATTCTATGGAAGCAAGTTCTTAACCTTAAACAGCCTGACGTCATTTTTATAGAACAAACCATTTTTCCACATTTAGAAAGAATTTTCTCCAAGCCTATTGCCAGATTTGAAAATCCTGTTGCATGGGAAGATCTATTGAGGAATATACCTTTATGCAATTTTGAAAATGTCCCTTAAAGCTTATTGCTGTGGCAGAGGTTGCTGAAAAGGCTAACAAGTTTTAATTGAAAATGTCGAATTTTTTTAAAAAATTTAAATTCTTTTCGTACCTAGTGTTGAGAGCATGGAGCCAACAAAAGAAATTTGACTGTTTCTTGATAAGTGCAAAATTATTTCAAAACCATTGAGGCGTGCCGTGCACAAAGTCAAAGTTCGCAGGGCCAAAGGTATGGAATAGGAAACTTTCCTCTATCATGTGGTGCTTTCAGATTGAGCACACCATTAATAGTTTTTGAGCTATAAGACTAAAAAATTTTTATAGGACTATGAAAATTTTTCTAAAATCCCTGTGGTGTTTAAGACTAAATAATTTTGTTTCCTACAATAAACGCTCTTGTGTATGCATCAACAATGCACAGTTAATTTAAATTATTGGGAAAATGCATTTACGACAACTACATCCAATTTATGGAATCAAATGCACAACGTGTTCCCAAAATAACTAAATTTAAAAATTAAAGACTTTAAGAGAAAATCTGCTTGATGATCAAAAAAGTAATAAGTGGAGAAGTTTTAATTTTATTTATTATTATATTTTTATAATTTTAATTTTTATCTTCATACATTTAGCTTAATGTGTTACAAATTTTTTACTAAAGCTCTGAACTATATTTAAAAATCTATACATTACCAATATTCTGTGATGATTTGGTATTTACATTACATAGATATCAAATTCACTTTTCAAGAATTTTTCAAAATCATTTTTCATATTTGTATTTCAGACAAGAACACGTCTGTGAAATCTCGAAAGCAAAAATAAAACATTTCAGCACACTGAATCTAAAAGAAATGAAGTAAAGAACTATAGCTTAAACTAAAACGGAAAATTGAGAACCTTGTTAATTAAAGTTATTCCGAAACTGAAAATCCAGCCTTCCATTTCATGAGGAAGCATTAACATAGTGAATACATACTTACTTACTAGATCATAAGAAAGAAAAATTTAAACATATTTTGACATACTTTTTTCCTGAGGATATAAAAGTAAATAAATCATTTTTACACTGTTTCCAATCTACTGCCGCTGTTATTTGAGAAGTTTAAAGACACGAAATGACATATTTTGCTGTTAGCATCTTAAAATCATATTTTGAACAATATCACAGATTTTTATTAAATGATTCAGTTGTAGTATGCAAAGTTTCTTGTTTACATTATATTATTTAAAGCTTTATTAAAACATTTGTAACTTTTGTACAATCGTATAAATATGCACTAATTGTGCAAATTAAGCTACAGCATAAGCTAAACTTTTAAAATAAAATAAAATAAAACAAAATGAAATAAAAAATAATAAATAATCAAATAAAAAAAACAAAATTTTCTCCACTTATTACTTTTTTTCGAATATCCCAAGTTGTTTTGATCTTGAAGTAAGTTTTCTTTTAAAATTTTCTTGAATTCTTTAAGTTTTGTTATTTTACGCATTTTTATTGGTAGTTTACTCCATAAATTACAAGCAGTTGTTGTAAATGCATTTTTACAATACTTTGATATCACTTATAGATTATTGTGTGAATAGCATAATTGAAATTAAATAGTAGTTGTTCAAGGAAGAGGTTAGAAAACTTTTTGATTGTATTGTTGTCCCTTATAAGAACCCAAATCTTTAAAAATTTCATTCATATATATAGCAATAATTATTGGATCTATGTAAATTGTGTTATTAACTATTGTTTTACATATGTTATTTGTAGCATTACTTTCGCTATTTAGAAATATATTTATGTAATGCCATTTATCACGAGAATTGTTTAAATGTTCATAAAATTTTCATGCTTGTTTTTCTCTCTTTGATTTTTAATCTTTAATAGTTTAGGTTTAATGCTATAGAATTTTTTTGAAGCGCTTGTAGTTTTGTTTTTACAAAGATTTATCCATGCATCTTTTTTCAAGTATTCTAATTTGCGAATCTCTTCATTATTTAGCCTCTTATATTTGTTTCGTTTAATATATTTAGTGGTAAACGGAGCTATTTTGTTTAAGCAGATTTTTAAATTTGAAATGATAAACTTCATCATGTGAGATGAATCATCCATAGTGCACAGATAATTCCAAGGGACATTTTCTATGAGTGAGATGAATTCATTTGAATTAATCTTTTAAAGCTTCGACAATATAAATTCTTTCTAAGATTCTTATGAATAAACACAAGTTGTGACCTGAAAAGGAGTTTAAAATGTATCTTGTAAAGTTAACATATTTTGCTGTTAGCATCTTAAAATCATATTTTGAACAATATCACAGATTTTTATTAAATGATTCAGTTGTATGAAAAGTTTCTTATGTTTACATTACATTATTTAAAGCTTTATTAAAACATTTGTAACTTTTGTACAATCATATAAATATGCNCTAAGATTCTTATGAATAAACACAAGTTGTGACCTGAAAAGGAGTTTAAAATGTATCTTGTAAAGTTAATGTTTTTGACATTTGTTATGAAATAGTCAAGTAAAGCATTTTTTTCGTGTAGGTACACTTATATTTTGAATTTCTAATTGGAATTCGTCACACAGCTGATTAATGTATTGTAACTCTTTTCTACACAAAAATTTTATGTTGTAGTCACCCAATAAGATGATATTTCTTTGATGAATCATAACTTTTTAAGTTCTTCTACCATGTACTTTATAAATTCTTTATGTAGCTGTTTCTTCGATGAGTAACAAACATTTATTAGCACTGACATTTTAAATACTTTACTTTTCTTAATTTCAATCCATAGCGATTCAAATGTCTCATGTTCAACTTCAAAATTTGTTCGTCTTATTGAATTAAAACTCACTGGGACTAAAACCATAATTCCACCTTCTCTGAAGGTTCTATTCTTGTAAAAAAATTATATTTTTGCGGATTTAATTTAAAAAAATGATGTGGCACATATTCATTTAACCAAGTTTCAGTGAATACAAAAATCGTATTATCCCCTATAGTTTCACTAATTTTTAGTAGTTCTTCTCTGTGTGCTGACATACTTCTGACGCTTAGATATGCAAATTTTACATAATTTTTAAATTTCTTAGATATGTTGTATAAATTATTGCTATCATAAACATCAGGAATATACTTAATAGATTGACTTAGTCATATTTCTGTTAAATAGATTTTATTGTCGACATAAAGAGTAAAATTCTTAATACGTATTCTATTTCGTTGTATATTGTGATTTGTTATTAGTTCACATATTGTTTTTAGTAATTCTCATTCTTTAAGTCTATCAGCTTGATTTAATTCACCTTTGATATAAATACTGTACTTATTTTCATAATCCTTTAAAAGATGAGGTTTAGATATGATTAGTTTTCTATTCCATACTGATCCTACATCAACTA
>CABFPE010000180.1:881436-891603 GCA_900660155.1 Hofstenia miamia
GGCTCACTCTGGCCCTTCTAGCGGTAAAATTCATTTGGCCCTCCTAGTGTTAATAGAAAACTACATATTATGATAGCACAAGATTGTGTATAATTGTTGCTTTCTTTAAGAAATTCATCATATTGAAGTAAGCATGCTCTTGAATCAAAACCGGATTAAAATGTTGGCACTAAGTACTACAACAACATTAAAATCTGCATAAATTTCACATAGTGATATGTTTCCTTTGCATTACAGTCTAATGTTTCCCTTTCATGTTATCTAACATCTAACATATTTTTTGCTGAAGGTGTCGCTTAAGTTTAATTCTACTATTATATTATTCTTTTAATGCAAATATACATTTTTTGATAAAATACATTTATATTGACATAATGTCCTCCATTAATTTCCAGGTTAAGAGTCAGTTTTGATCATTTCTGTGTCATCCATTAATTTTTAATTACATTTATCAATTTTTATCTTCGATTAATTTTTTCGGTGAGTTCACTGCAACACATGATTATGTGAAAACATTAATACAATGAATTCCTATCTTGTGTCTAAGCTGAGATGGCCTTATAAATTCCTTTTTCTGATATGGATGTTGAACAATTATTAAATTTCTCGCATTTCATTTCATTCTATTAGTAATTTGTTGGTGTATAAAATGTATTTATTTTTCGACAAGATTATCATATTGACATGCCTTGCATGAACTAAAAACGTTTTCATATAAAGCAAACTGTTATTAATTTCATTTCAAACATTTGTTTTAATTTAAATGTAATGTGAATGTGGCCATCTAGTGAAAGATTTTTTATTCTGTAATAATTTTATGTACTTAGTTAAATGCTTAGAAATATATGGAGATGTAGATGTGCTTCAAAATTGATGGATGATCAGAATAAGGCAGTAGTCACATTGATTTTAGCAAATTAACTATCACGATCTTTTTATAATTAATGAAACACCTCACTACTAAAATTCATCAATCATAGTAATAGTCTAACACTTTTGAATATTGATAAATCTATGCAGATATTTCAACTCTTTATTTTTTGCTGCTTCCCAGTAAAATGAAAGGGATTCGTAAATGTACAAGCACAACTTTCAACGTTCATTTCGATGGTTTCAAATTTATTTTACTTAAATTTATTATTAATCCATTGTTCAAGATGTTTATAATAAATAGGATTTCTGATTTTAATCACTTACATATAAAACAAATTCTCAAGAAAACTGCAATTACCCTAGCATAAATACCAGTATATTGCATAAACTATTGACCTAAAGATATGAAAAGCTTTGTAAATTTAATATTAAACTTCATTTTGCTATCATGTTTTGCTATGCATTAGCATTATGTTTAGCATTAGATTCCTATTAGTACCTGTAGGAATAGTGGATAACATTTGCAAATAATTATTATGTACCTTCTAAGAAATAAAGGATTTAGATATTTGGCAGTAGGGATGTGGTGTAGTGTGATGAAAATTGTCATAATACAATTATGGGATAATGGGATATTGGAAATAATTTTTACAGAAAAATTTGAATGGGACAATTTGGGGCATTAGAATATAAAACTGCGGCAATATGGGGCCGAAGGCAAGATGTGAATATGAGACAGGGCACAATTTCTGTGAGGTGGGGCCTTTCACAAATTCTGCCGTATTTTCATTTCTGGTTAAGACGCTAAAATGAAGAATATGGGCGAAATTTTGAAAATCTATGAATGTAAAACCTGGAAAACCTTTGTCAAAATATATTTGTACTCATCTGTTCTTCTCAATATATTTACTTTTTCGTAATTTGAATTGCATTTTTTGCTTAATTAACCATAAGTCAACCATGTATATTTAAATAAATATTGCCTTAATCACAACTAAATGATATCTTATTGTTACTAAAGTTGATGCTAAAAACTCCATTTACGGGCATGAAGTTACAAAGAATTAAGTTTAATTGTAAATTTAATGTTAATTATATTTACCTAAAAGCTACTGACAATGAAAATAAAAAATTATTTGTTGTTTTTTACCAATTCAAATGGCCTTATATTACAAATTTGTTTCGTTTTTGCGTCCATGAGCTCAAATAACTTTCTAAATACATGAACACTAAGTATGGAGAGATTTAAAATCTTTTTAAAAAATTTGAAATTTTCAAGGAAAGCTTATTAATCTTTTCAACAACCTCTGCAACAGCAACAAGCTTTAATTGAAATTTTCAAGATTTAATTAAAGTATGTTCCCCAATAGACCTACGAATGCCCCCAAGATTTTCAAATTTGGAAATAGGCTTGGAGAATATTCTTTGTAAATGTGGAAAAGCGGTGTTTAAGGTTAAAATTCCTCATTTTACATTTCGACAACTTTTAGCGAGAATTGTAACCTCCCACTTATGCAATGTCATTCCTGACTTGGTAATGGCAAAATATGGATTTTGCATTTCATTTGTAGGCAATTAAGGAATCATAGATGTACTTGGTTTATTACTTTACATATCCATTTTTTCTAGAATTTTTTCTTTTTAAAGCGCATATATAGATAAAAAATATATAATTAGATACATATACTTTCCAAAAGTACAGTTCTTTTCAACATCACTAATAGAATTTGTACAATCTAACGCCTTTAATATCCTTAATGGTACAATTTTGCATAGTTAAAGAATGATTTTAAAATATTGTTATATTCTTTAAATTAATAAATATTATTTTTTTGCAAAGTTCAAATATAAATTCTAATAATCTAGCAGCTATTTCATTTGCATGATATTGCTCTTTGACACAACGCTTATGATTGTTGAACAAGTTGTTTGTGCATTTCTTAAAATACGATATAAATACATAATAGAATGCCCGTTGATTAACCCTTCGGCATTTTACCAACACTGCTTTAGTTACTGATGTGCTACTCATAACACTTTTAGTGGTATGGTGGTTGACGTGGTGTTAAACGTGATCACATTTTTGCTTACAATAAAATATTACAAGCCTGCATGCATTCTCGAATATATAGTTTTTTTAGTTAGCTTTGAAATCAATAAAATATTGCTTTCCAATATCAGACAGCTGACCTTATTGCATAAGAAATATTGTATAGCTCTTAGCTATGCAACCTGGTTTCAAGTGGCACAATACTGCACATGTTGAATTTGCAAGCGATCCAAGTTCCTTGTTATTTGCAATATTAGGTGATTTATATTTATATCTTTCTACATTGCAGCAAAAATATTTAAATTTGTTATTTTAAGACTCATGTTGCCCATTGTCATTTTTAATTTACAAGACGCTATAATCTGCGAAGGGGAGAAATAATGAATGGAGATATTCTTCCTTCACCACTTTAACTTTTGAGTGACTTTACCTGTTGTAGTCAATTATTGATATACAAACAACTGTTTTTTAATATTTCTGAATAAATATAGGCAATGTTTAACCGTCAGTTCTTTGTTTATTGCATTAATATATCTGTAAACGAAAAATAATACTTTGCTGGAACTCATTGAAGAGAAGCCTCCTCTTCAAGGATGCATTACGAAGTTAGCATAAACATGTATTGCAGTTTTGAAAACAAAAGTGCTATAAGTATCACATCATCAAAATGCGATAATATTGAAAAAATAATAGAGCTTTGCAAAATTAATGCAAGAAAATAATATCAGAAATCTGCAAATAGTCCAATACCAGTTTCCCAATAACATCTTGATCCAATAGGTTGAATTATTGGAATACCCCTTTAAGTAGGATGCAAATTCCTACATGTGATTTGCTTAAATTAAAAAACCGCTTAACTAATGAATTTCAGGTATATTTTGTATACAGCAGTTTTGATATTAAAAAGCACTTGATAATTGTTTAAGTATTTCTCTAGTGGTTGAATTGGACCCATTTTGCACATAAACATTACAAAATAATTTGTGCATCTAAAAGTTAACTACCTGACCTATGAAGCGCAAAGATATTTTGTTGAATTTACTGAATAAGTTATGATAAAATTTAATTGGAGACTTATAACTAAATCTTTCAAATCATGAACTATCATGGTCCCTATCGTAATGACGGAATAGAAAGACCTAGGGAGAGGGTGCTTGTTTGTAGATTCGGTCAAATTTCGTTCCTATTAAAACTGCCAAACTTTTTATGCCCACTGATAACAGTATCCTTGATGTATATTTTTCTGGGTTTAATATTCTCTTAGTTGCTATTTGTCTGCCGAAACAACTAGCTTAGTTATGCTGATTGGCTACTATTATGTGTTCTCAAACAAGTCATTGATTAAATTAACTTTTTTAATTCTCAATGTCCATTCTCATATAAGGAATGCTCCTGATACGATGAAAATGCTCAATAATAATTTCCATATCAAAAACTTGAAGGTGAATACCTTCAATCTTAGAACATTTGCCATTCTCCAAAGAATTGAAAAATTATTTAAAAATACTGTTGCTTCTAAACTTCTTGAACAATAATCAATTTGCCTTTACCCAAAATTCTTCCACCATTACAATTTTAAGGAAACTTCTTTATCATATTACAATGTTCGGAAATGGTGGTGTTTTGCTCACTGCAAAGAAATCTTCAAAAGCTATGAATATGTTACCTCACAAGGTTATATTTTGATAATACCTATCGCAAAGTTTCCACATTCATTAGTAAAACTTCAATAGTAGCTATAAACCAATCTGGCCCAGGGTTGCCAATGATAAATTATAGGTCCTCGATTTCCTAAGATGTTCATTTCTGATTTCAAGGAGTTCTTCCCATTAAAATGCAGACCGCAGTTTTCCAATCAGAATTTGGCATCACACCTGAATGGGGTTCCATGAATCTACTTAAAATTAGTTAAGGCACTATCATTCTGATTAAAGATTTGTTATTGACGACAGATTACTGAGTGTAACAGGTGATTTTATTCGAAAATTGAACTTTCAGCTGAGGAAATGTTCAAAAAATGTTTCAAACATTTTGTATTGAGCAATTAAGTTTGATTGTGTATGAAGCATTTTTGTATCAAGACTTTAAATCCAAGGAAATCTCAGTTATTGCCTATGCACCTACCTGTTTCATTGTTTTGCTTGCTATCTTGAAAATATGCTCTAAAAATGTCATGGGCTCAAATTTTTTTCTCAGTCTAATGTTCCTCATGTGTTAATGAAATATCATTGCATCCAGTTGGAAGTAAAGTTTTCAATAATTTAATGAAGCTCAGATAGCACCTTAATAAACTACCCCCACCCTGAGAGCAAGCATAATCATTGGTGTAACCAGAGGGCGAAGGGGTCATGTTAACCCATATTTTCAAAATTGGGATTCCAAATTTGAGCTTTTTGTTGAAAATATAATAAAATTTGTAGAAAATTATAACAAACCTAATGAGTTTTTGTGTCTATAGGCTTTTACATCAAGTGGCGGTGTTAAAAACAAGCAATTTGTAGTCCCATTGAATTCATCAACTATTTGTCCCTCAAGTTTTTTTCTAGCTACGCCACTGACCATTATGTTTATACTTGGCTGTGTGTATCGGAGATGGTTGCCTTTGTCATTTTCAAACCTCGGAAAAATCTGGATTCAAAAAGATCAGCAATAACAAATATATTTTTCGTTCACAAGAAAAATACTTGTAAACTAAATAAAAAACAGTAGAACAAGTTTCAATCATCGGAAAAAATAAGTTTTAGAGATTTAAGTTTTCCCAATATGTAGCTATTTTGAACCTAGTGTCACTAAAATTATTTTTAGCTCCTAGCAAAGCCATTAACAGTCAGAAGATATCAATATAAAACACATATGTGTTACTATTTTCAGAAAGTAATTTGTAATTTTATAGTCTTCAATTCTAGAATTTACCTTTGAACTAACACTTTCAATCACCTTCAATGCTCATCTTAAAAGTATAAGAAGTATGCTGGTAGAATTGGAATTTTTTAATTATAATGGTGTTCACGAGAAAAGCTCTCTTAGACATACAATACAATCTCTAAATTTATATCTCAGATTAATTTCTCTCATTTTCAGAAAAACGTCTTTTGCAATATAGTCAAAGCAAATCTTTAAATTGACTTCCTGTTTACATTAAAAAATGTATTTTATAATTCTAGACATTCTGTATTAAAATTACGAATGTACGAAATTATTTTTAGTGCTCACTAGATGTGACCATGTCATAAGGTTTTCTATGCATATGTTTCTTTGAAAACATGTGCAGCAGGAAATGATTATATTTTGGAGGTGGTTTTTACAATATTTTCAAAATTGGGAAACTTGTGAGCTAGAATATTTCAATAATTGATAATATTATTAGTTGCTCTAATTAACTGATGCCGTATTGAAAGTGGAAAGGCATTATAAAAAATTTCCTTTAAATAATAGGCACACTAAGATAAATGATACGAAATTAATATTAAGTGTTTTGATAAAGTAATGCTTCAGTGCACAAAGCACTAATTTCACGACTTCTTGGATACATTTTTATATAATTCTGAAGATGATGCGATCATGCTCTACAAAGATGTTTTAGTCTGTAGGTGTAAATATTCAGGAAAAATATGAATGACTAATTTGAACAATTTCAACAATGAGACGGAAACACTAATTGCAATGTGTTGCCACTTGGAAACCGATACAATGGAGACTTTGTTTGTCTTTCTTTAAAACGAATATTAGCAAACTTCACTTTACTGCGTAGACATCCAATGATTTAAATAGGCAGTTACAATTTCCAAAATATTTTCATATTGAGATATAAATAAAGTAATAATTTTAAGCTTGAGTTTATTGTACATTGATATTGGCTTTGAATTTCTTTGGCATTCATATATTTATGCTATTTAACTGCTTCCTACAACCAAATTTCCAACTACGATATCTCCCGAAATATGTCAAAAAAAAATCAAATCATTCAGGTCAAATGATTCAGAAACGTAAACTATGTCTTTTTGTAAGTGATTTTAAGCTGAATACATCATGCTTAATTAATTTTAAGATTGATTTAATATTATCTTTAAACTACCAGCTTAATAATTAAATACAAACACTTCAATGCAGGGATGAATGCGAGCCCTATTATTTGCCCCTGCCAGGTCGCAATCCATGTACTTTCTCAAGAATTGTCTCGGCTCTGCTCGAAGTTTATGCAGTTTTTCAAAAGTTGTCAAAGATTGGCTGCAACAGACATCTTTTACATTTTGGTATGCACTTCACACGCATAATGTTCTCTCCAATACAAAACTTTGAATGGAAGTTATTTGAAGTTTTGCAAATTTAGATATATATTGAGGTCCGTACTTAACCTAACATGAAAATTTATTAGGGCATGTTAGCATCCTACTGTAAAAACATTGCACTTAGGATTTTGGGGGACCATTCAGCTCTTTGGAACTTGTAGTTCACAGATTCATAGAATTAGGGTGATGGACGAAATATTTCAGTGGAACTGGGAACAACATGGGACTGAGAACATAGATTAAGGAACGTGGACCACATATTTCAGAAAAAAAATTATAACGTGGGACCACATGGGGTCATGTGACAAGAAAGTTCATGGGTCTGATATGGGATGGCGGATGCAACTAACACCTAAACATTGTGCTCCCATAGAGACTTGAGCCATGCTACTTACGAAAGTTATTTCTGAATGCTATGCCTTGACGAACTGTTAGCACTTTCTTTCTACCCCCGCAAAAAATATTTTTAAGCTGTACCTATTTTATACGGCTTTACAAGAAATTTGAAATGGACTGTTACTGGGAATAGTCTTACTTGTCTAGATTGCTAAATGTATTATATTAAGAAGGCCCTGTGAAAGATATTTAATGAATTTCTAAATATGAAATACAATTTACAATTAAGATTTTTAGGCTATTACGTGTTAGGGAGATACGATGAACTTTAAAAAAAATTTACTTCTACTAGCACCTATTGTTATCAAAGCACTCAGAAAGGAGATCTAATTTGATGTTAGGGAAATTTCAAGATCAACTTGGTAATCAGATTTTCATAGATCAGCATTTTTAGTGCTGTTAACGTTGAGAAAATGCATGATTGCAGAAGCTAAGACTTTCCGTGCTAAAATATGAATTATCAAGTTTGATTTTGCTTAACGGTTGGTCTGACGTGAAACATTTATTGGGTTATCTGCCATTGGGGGTTGACATACCCTAATAAAATAAACCGTCAATAACTACTATTGTTCACAAATAAAACCGTTAATATAAATGTTTCCTTGAAGCAACATTAAATTTGGTGATTTCCTTATAAAACAATTACAATTTTTCCTGAATGTTGCATGCATGCATTGTTTTTGAACTGATTTTTTAAGATCATTTTGATTTGCATAGTGTAGCGAAGATGGATTTAGGTTTGAGCTAAACATTTCTAACATTTGATTGTGGCCTATTTGATAGCAGATAGCCTGCTAATTTTGGAACTTTTTTACTAATGGCATATTTGTAAACTAATTGCCTGATTTGAGGTGTCATTCTGTTCCAATATATGGTTTCATAACATACATTATAAGATCAAATATTCTAACCATTTGAGAGTCAATTTTTAGTGTATGTATGCATATATATATATATTCTTGTCTGTAAAGTATTTGTGTGGATTCAATATGTGAGAATATGTTGTAAGTAAATTTAATGCAAAAGTATGAACAAATATTCCATGCCTGATCTAGAAATAAATGAGTCATTCTATGAATTAACTTTGAAGACTCCAGAAATAGAATGCATTAGCAACACGTTAAGATAATTATGTTAAATTTAATAAAACAGGTCATATACTTTCCATCAAAGTATTTCAATATCTCATTTACTTTTGATAATCTAATTCAAATCAAACGCTAAATTTTTCAAACTTTTCAAAATTTGAGCCTGGCATCCAAATATATTCATTATATTCATTATACCAAAGAGGTTTATATTATAAGATCAAATCTATTCAAACTTTTTGGAGAAGGATTTGAAAGTTTACATGTTAAGCAATTTTATGCATTTGATAGTTTTGCTATGTTTAGCTATTTTAGAATCTGCATTTGTTTTGCTGCTTTTATATACATTAGGCAGGCCTCAAACTTTGAGTGTATCGTACACATTTTAAAAATAATATAGTATCATGTCTTTAATAAACAGCAATAAATACTACATCGAAATTTGCTGTCAAATAAACTGAATTATTCAAACCGCAGAGTAATTTTTCTTCATTAATGAGAGTAAGAGTCTGCCTTAACTACACGATTTAATCGGGCCCACAAGTCGGATGGTTCCGTCCCAACTACACCGGCCTGACTTTTTGAATTTATCCATTAAAATATAAATTTGTAATTGAATTTAGACTTAAGTATTTGAATAAATATAGGTTCGCATAGACAAGATTTACTGTATGGAAGTTTTGAGCCTGATAATTATTAAAATAAGTAAATAATTTTTTCGTATTGATTTGAAGGAATTTACGCTTGTTATTTATTTAATATAGCTTTCCCAATTAGCATCATAAATACAAATCTAGTACTACATTATCTTCAAATCAAACAGATATAATGCATATATATTGTTTGTGGATTGTGATGATTTTTTGGATTCAGTATATATATATATATATATATATATATACAGGGTGGCTATAAAGTCACGAAAGAAAATAAATTGATATATTTACTTTTAAAACACAAACAAATAATTCCCAATAAATACATTTAATTGATAACACTGGAATTTATGTTTTTACAATAAGTGTTCGACGTGTGCACCACAGCTAGTCATCACTGCCTCAGAAAGTGAAAAGCTTTGTCTTCAGGAATTCTGTGACACACCTTTTAATGTTAGGCGGGGCACCATCCTGCTGAAAAGTTGTTCTGCTGAGCATACGCCTATGGGTGAGCGCTGGAATTTCATGACTTTTCAACATTTCCAAGTAACAATCACCATTAACTGCATCATGGAAGAAGTAAATCCAGTAAATCCTGCCCATACTGTCATTTTCAGAGGCAGTGAGGACTAGCTACTGTGCACACATTGAACATATATATATATATATATATATTTTATTAATAATTTAAATTAAATCGGGGCATTAAATCGTGTAGTTAAAACAGGTCTTAAATGTTTCCTATTAGCAACATATCAGATTGGGAGCGCTGAAAAAAATTGTTGGAGATTGAATTGGTATGATTTTTGTTACAG
>CABFPE010000180.1:903653-949438 GCA_900660155.1 Hofstenia miamia
GTATTTGTGTGGATTCAATATGTGAAAATATGTTGTAAGTAAATTTAATGCAAAAGTATGAACAAATATTCCATGCCTGATCTAGAAATAAATGAGTTATTCTATGAATTAAATTTGAAGACTCCAGAAATAGAATACATTAGCAAAACGTTAAGATAATTATGTTTAATTTAATAAAACAGGTCATATACTTTCCATCAAAGTATTTCAATATCTCATTTACTTTTGATAATCTAATTCAAATCAAACGCTAATTTTTTTAAACTTTTCGAAATTTGAGCCTGCCATCCTAATATTCTATATTATAAGATCAAATCTATTCAAACTTTTTGGAAAAGGATTTTAAAAGTTTACACGTTAAGCAATTTTATGCAATTGAATAGTCTCACTAATTTGATAGTTTTGCTATGTTTAGCTATTTTGGAATCTGCATTTGTTTTGCTGCCTTTTATATACAGTGACCCGCTTTTATAACGTTCTTAATTTTGCTCACTATTTTAGTAGCGATAAAAAGTTTGTAAGCCTAATAATTATAGGTTGTTGCACTGGTAATAATCGGGAGTAACAACAATCATTGTTGTTACTAGAGAGATTAATAGAATCCTGAAAAAAATTTATTTGAACCTATTTCCCACCATAAATGGACACGGGTGTAATGATTTATAGCCGTATTGCAATGCAACAGCAATAGAAGGGGCCCCGCAGCAGCATGTTTTAGAAAAATTCACCCGCACCCGCAACACACCCGCTACACACCTGCTATTTTCTAAATCCGCCTGTCATTGCAAGTAAATAAACCAAAAAATGACCAAATTGACTTTCTATTAATTTTGTTTAATTGAGTGAATGATGTCAAATATACCGGTATTATATTATATAGATTTCGTAGTATAATTAATATTGTATATATATATATATAAGTGTTCAATGTGTGCACAGTAGCTAGTCCTCACTGCCTCTGAAAATGACAGTATGGGCAGGATTTACTGGATTTACTTCTTCCATGATGCAGTTAATTGTGATCGTTACTTAGAAATGTTGAAAAGTCATGAAATTTCAGCAATCACCCATAGGGATATGCTCAGCATTATATTATATCATTTTTTATTATATTATATCATCCACATTGGTGCAAGGAAGAATATTACTAACGTGTAGTCTTAAATTAGATTAATGATACTTACTCCGACTATAGTGATTATTATTGGTGGAGACTTTAATAGAGCTAACGTAAATTTTCTTGCAAAAGAGTTTCAACTTCAGCAAATGGTGAAGTTTGACACACACGAAAATCGTAACTTGGACAAGATTTTTACTAATTTCTCCCAGTTCTATGAGTCAGCTCAACCGATGCCCAGTATTGGTAAATGTAAGCACTTGTCTGTGTACATAAAATCCAAATATGTATGTGGAAATCCGACGATGACATCTTATAGAATGAAAAAGAAATATTATCTACAATTGTTTGGGAACATAGTATCCCGCTGTGATTGGAATTTTTGCACTGATGTTAACGCTTCCTTTGTTCATAATGGGAAAATTTTTCAAAGTTTATGTTCAACGCCTATAAATACTCATTTCCAGTGCAAATGCGGAAAATATAGCTACGACACAAGCCTTGGGTAACTAGAAATAGTGCGATTGATAAGCAAGAGGCAATACGCCCTACGAAAAAAGAAATTTGCTTTATATCGTTGACTCAAAAATGCTATAAACCGCAAATTTGAAATTGCTCGCAAAGATACTTACAATCGTGTTGTTGCTGATCTTAAATCGTCTATACCAAAAGATTGTTACCCTGAAATAATGAAAGTTGGTGGCATATCCGTTGAGTCTGCTGGAAAAGAGCTTTCACTTGGTGATAATTTCTTATCTATGGATAAGATTACGCTTGCAAATCGCATTAATACCGAGTTTACTACAACTACTAACGAGTACCAACCTATATCTGCATCAGATATGGTGATTCCATTTTTAAACGAAAACCCTGTATTTATCAGTGAATATCAAACTTTTCTGAAATTGAAAGCAATAAACATTCATAAGTCAACATGTCCTGATATTAATGCATTAACATTCCCACATGGATTCTAAAAGAATAATGTTATGAACTGGTATTTCTCATATCTACCTTATTAAATCATTCATTTTCAATGTATGATGCCTCCCCATTAGATGCGCTAATGTGACCTGTTTAGAGAAAAATAAGCCGGTTAAAAATGTAAGAAAAGATCTTCGACCAATTTCACTAACACCCCCTTTTGCGAAAATAGCAGAAGAGGATTTATTGGAAAAGGAACCTATTAAAAATATATGTAGCAGTGTAGATCCCAAGCAATATGGAGTTATCCCGGGTCGTTCCACCCTATACGCACTCCTTGATATGGCACATAATTGCATAAATTAACGGGGAAGTGCTGGGAAATACATATGAATATTTTTAATTGACTTCAGCAAGGCTTTTGATTTAGTTAGTCATCCAATATTAACTAACAGACTGAGAGAAATTAAAGTTTGCAACTATATACATGCAACTAGATCATAAGCTTCTTATCTGGTCAACAGCAATTTATATGGATCATTGAAACAAGTAAAAAGATCATTAAAAGACTTCTTCCAACAACAGTTTTTAAATAACTTTAACTATTCCGTTAAAAACAACTGTAAGAAATATGCAATATGTTTATGTCGTTTCTGCCGAGTGCTTATGTTTATTATTAATGTAAATTTTGTTTATATACTACTGCTTAGTATGGATAATAAATTTTTATTATTATTATTATTATTATTATTATTATTAAAGAGTTCGTTTACCTTGGGGAACACTTTCATTGTGGAATACGTTTTATGCAGGAGTACCTCAAGGAACCAAGCTTGGACCTTGGCTTTTTATGCTTTTTTGTTAACTCTTTAATGAGATGTTGGCCCAACAGAGTTAAATTTGTGGACGATCTGCCAGTCTGGGAAGTTTGCTCGCGTGATACTCCTTCAAAATCTGAATTTTTAGTTCACAGTGTGGAAAACTGCAATTTAATCTAATGAAATCAAAAGAAATTACTATTTGTCCCTTGCATAACTTAAACTTACCATCTGAAGTTCAAATAAAAGATGATNATTATTATTATTATTATTATTATTATTATTATTATTATTATTATTATTATTATTAAAGAGTTCGTTTACCTTGCGGCACACTTTCATTGTGGAATACGTTGTATGCAGGAGTACCTCAAGGAACCAAGCTTGGACCTTGGCTTTTTCACAGTGTGGAAAACTGGGTCAGCAAATCGCTGCAATTTAATCTAATGAAATCAAAAGAAATTACTATTTGTCCCTTGCATAACTTAAACTTACCATCTGAAGTTCAAATAAAAGATGATAGTGTTCAGCGAGTTCAATCCTTGAATTAGAATTTCAAGACAATCTCACATGGGAAGAAAATATTATATACATGGTTAAAAAAGCAGCCAAAAGATTGCATTTCTTCCGAATTCTTAAAAGGTTTGCTATTCCATCATCACATTTAATCCAAATCTACACATCATTAAGAACGCCTTATTCTAGAGTACTGTTCACCCGTTTGGAGCAACGCAATATCTAAAGAACAATAAAAGGATTTTGACAGCATTCAAAAGCGTGCTCTGCGGATAATTTTCCCGAATTTTAAATATGAAGCAGCATGTCTTATCAGCAAGTGTCAATCTCTAAGTGATCGACGAAATTCATGCTGTACTAAACTTTGGCAAAAAATCCAAAACATAAAAAATGACACACTGAGTTATTTTGTGCCAAACATATGTGATTTAGATTATAATTTACGCAACATTCGTGATTACTCCTTCTCTCATCGAACTTCCAGAATGGAGAAAAGTTTTGTCTACAATCAAATAGCAGTAATGAATTTGGTTACATATGGAAAATGATATATATATATATGTTTGTAAATTGTAGTTTATATTTATTACCTTATATTTTACACATCTTTAGGGATCAGCAGAATTTGTGTTGGTTATGGGTACAGCATCGTATGTAAAGTTCGTTTGCAAATTGATGTATTAGAGCATAGATTACTAATAAGAAAAAGAATTTAAATTATAAAAGNACTAAAGAACAATCAAAGGATTTGGAACGCATTCAAAAGCGTGCTCTGCGGATAATTTTTCCAAATTTTAAATATGAAGCAGCATGTCTTATCAGCAAGTGTCAATCTCTAAGTGATCGACGAAATTCATGCTGTACTAAACTTTGGCAAAAAATCCAAAACATAAAAAATGACACCCTGGGTCATTTTGTGCCAAACATACGTGATTTAGATTATAATTTACGTAACATTTGTGATTACTCCTTCTCTCATCGAATTTCCAGAATGGAAAAAGTTTTGTCTACAATCAAATAGCAGTAANCCAAACATATGTGATTTAGATTATAATTTACGCAACATTCGTGATTACTCCTTCTCTCATCGAACTTCCAGAATGGAGAAAAGTTTTGTCTACAATCAAATAGCAGTAATGAATTTGGTTACATATGGAAAATGATATATATATATATGTTTGTAAATTGTAGTTTATATTTATTACCTTATATTTTACACATCTTTAGGGATCAGCAGAATTTGTGTTGGTTATGTAAAGTTCGTTTGCAAATTGATGTATTAGAGCATAGATTACTAATAAGAAAAAGAATTTAAATTATAAAAGGTGTAGTGATTTATTTGTTTTCATCAAAACAAATTCTGCTTTTGAAAACACCATGGTATGGAAGTTGGTTCCTTATACTGCCGAGTCTTATTCATTTTGTTGTATTCTTGTATTTTACCCACACATAGCCTTTAAAATACAACTGCTTTTCATTTACTATTAGCTAGTAGTCATTTTAGTAATCCATGGATTGGTGGAAATCCCATGGATCAATTCATAAGAATTCGATAGGGCTGGAATGGATCTGGATCCACAAACGATCCATGTACACGTCTACCATTTTTTAATAAGCAACTGCCTAGTTCCAAACAATGCTTACAAGCTTTTAATGATGAAATAGTTTACCAAAATACATTCCGATCGATAATAAAGTTACAATTTTCTATTATAATATTTAATAAATTTCCGACAAGTTCAAAGGTAATTTCAAAATGGAAACTTGTGCCCAACCGTGGCCTACTAAATTAATTTAGTAGGCCATGGCCCAACATAAAGGCAGACAAATGTCAGGAACTTAAAAATTCTAGAACTTTTCACGCATTGAATTTTAAATTCATCAAATGTCACAATGTGATACTTTTCCGTCAGTAAAATGCCAATTATGAGGAAGCAATTAGTTTCCGTTCATTGATGCACTAACCATAATTACAACAATATTAGTATGTTTTTAGAATGTCTCTACATCGTTTGATAAATGCACTAAGCTTAAAATATAATATAAAATTACATATTACTTTCAAAAATAATAAAAACTTATGATTCTTAAATTAAAATTAAGTTTTTTAGTTGTTATTGATTAAAACCCATATATAGTTTTTACATTTTTACACATTATGTAGGGGTTCTGAATTACAATAATGGCCCGTTTGGCGCATTCTGTACTCTAGAATTCTTTCAAACAATTTTAGACATTATTGGAGTTCAAATATCATAAAAGAAATTTCATTGTGTGAATATGATAATATTTATTTTTATGCAAAAGTTCATAAAGTTCATCATAGTATAGTAAATAACTTAAACAAGATAAATGTACCGTATGATATATTTTTAGCTCAATAAAAAGCCCTATTTAATGTACGTTAAAGCTAATATATTTTGCCCTCGTATTTAAAATTTTTGGGTAGACACTATTTACAATGCTTTTAAAAACCTAATTGGTGAAGAAGAAAAATATACCCATGTGAGTAAATGTATGGCAAATCCACTATTTATATACTTCTTATCATTCAACCATCAAGTGATCTGTACGTAAGTTTCTTATTAGAAATATAATTAATATACTACATTTGTAAGCACCTCAATTAGTTTTTATTTACTAAATTACATAGTTCTCTTAAAACATAATTTAATTTGTATAAATTTGTGAGGTGGGTTGAGTTAACATGCCTTGTGTCAAAACAAGAATCCGAATGCAGTCTAAAACTTGGCAAAACAATGTCACTAAAAACCCTCTTATTGGCAAGAGTTAACTCATCTATCAATCTAAGCTGCTGGGAAAGATTAATGCTGTCAATCTGAAAACACCCAGTGAAAAATCTTCTATCTAAATGCTGTATTTGACTTAAGAGTATTTCTGCTTGGTGATAAAGGACTTCGGACTGTACTGATAAATTCCCACCAAAACGCCTCTTTAAACATGTTGATATTAAAATGGGTTCCGTTTTTCTTGTCATCAGAACTACTCTAAAATCAATGCCATTTTTTTCAAATAGTTCAGCCAAATATCGTATGTCAGAATGTTTTTTATATCTGTCCGTAAATCCGTTGGGGTATGAAAGAGTTTGAGGTAATTCTGATCCACATTCACCAACAGAGTTCAATATTATGACTTTGGCATCCGTCAATAAACGTTCTTTTATCTCGTTCACAAACAGATTAGATAATATTGAGTTGTTACTTAAATATTCAAAATCATTTTTTGGATAAATTTTAACAAAATAATTAAGTCTTCCAGCCATACTTACCCAGTCATTTGATGAGGTAGATGTACAACTCTTTTGAAATGAAGTTTGCAAGAGATGGTGTCCAGTCGCTTCTAATCCTGCAAAAAATACAACTTTAATTCGTTTAAAGATTTCCTTAACTAAAACTGGTTTTGTGTTATACCGTTCTTTCACAGAATTTAGGTATTGAATTTTATCCAACGTTAATTGCTTTGAAAATTTTTTTTGCACTACATCGACTGGCCTACAGTTTTTCAAAGTTTCAATACTTAACTCATGTGCTCTGAAAAATTGCAATGAATTTTTTGTAGCCCTCTTCTTTAAATTCCTTATTTCCAAGTCGTAAGTTTTGGGTGAGGATGGAGGATTATATGCTTTTCCAATACAATACCAAAAAATTATGCATATAATGCTGAAGCAAATAATTTTTCTGAAACTAATATTTCTGCATGAAGTGAGTCTTACTGAAGAATACATTTTGGATAGTCCACATAAAAACAAATGAAAAAGCAAAGTTGATGTTCAAATAACAATTATTTGTTTAATAAAAAAAGCTTTAAACAGCTGTTGCAAAGTGCAAACACGCACACACATACCTCACAATTTCAATGTAATTCAACTTGTATTAATTGGCCTGTACGAACTTTTGCTCCGCTTAAGAATGATTACATACGACCGACTTAAAAACAGAGAAACAGTCATCTACGTATTTTAGTTTATTCCATAAAATATATCAAACATCTATTTCAGAAAGACATTTATAAAATTCTAAGCATTTGAATATTGAGGATTATAATCATTCTAGGAAGTAAAAATGGTGAAAAAAAATTAAAGTAAAATTTCCATTTAAGCTTTATAACCTTATTTTCTTTACGTAGTCGTTCTTCTTTTCAGAAGTCAGGAAACGGTATTTAGTAAACTTTAGTGTAGTTCAATTCACATTTGTCACTTCAATTTGCAGTTGGACTCGTGTTGAGTATAGGGCCGTGGCTAGGGGAGGACAAGGGGGCATGGCCCTCCCTGTTGGGCCAATGGGCCCTCCCTCCTCTTGGAATCCTGGATACACAACTCCTTTGTATTAATTCTAATATTCTCTAAGTAATTTAGAGTGAATATATTTTATTTGAAATATATAAAATACTAATGTCATTTTATTTAAAAATTCAATGAAAAAGTGTAAAAATATTTCATATGAGTAAAACTATGATTAATTTATTGAACTTTGCGGGGCCATGGCCCCCCTAAATTTCAAGTTCAAGCCACGGGCGTGGTTGAGTAGCAAAGATGTATTTCCTTAATATACGAATAAAACGTATTCTGTTTCAAATTCATACTGCTGTGAAATACACATGGAAGCAAATTATGATCAAGTGGCTAAGTTTAGAGAGCTCGTTCATTAGATGAAAATCGGAGCTAAATACAGGATTCTTGCAGTTCACTTCGTCTATTGGTGGCGGATTAGGTCATGAAGAGCTTTTGGATATTATATAACTTTGCTTCTTGGCTATCTGGATGCGATAGCCTAGGTCATTCGCTATATCAAAGACTTTTTGAAAAAAGAATAAAATCACTGGCATTGCAAACAAAAGTGATCTCATTGTTTCAGTTTACTCCCACTCTAAAAATGTTAAATGAATCTCTCCAGTTTAGAGCATATCTTTTGATGATATTTTGAATTGCACGAAGCAATGCCATTCCGTCTGAACAGTTAGGTTTTTCATTCAGTTGGACTTTTTTTAAAATCATGTTTGGGATTTGCCTTTGTTTCAGAACCTTCAAATCCAGAGAAAATGGGTGATTCGGAGAAATTTCAGGAAAAATGTTCTACAAAATGATGTTTTAAATGTGTTCCCATAGGGGCAATATTCAAATTCGTTCTATTCATTGAAAAACTTTCATATAATCTAAATTAAACTTCTTCGAATTAATACTTCAATGCTTTCACTATTCTATACTCTGAAAACAGTCAAATTATCTGATAGGGTTAATCAAGGAAATTCATCCTAGCGTTGGATTAAAAGTCTTGGCTTGTCCTTTTCTCATGAAATGTTTATTTGTAGCTTCAAAAAACGAGCCCTCTGTCTAATTTAAGCATAAAAATATTTAAAAAATTTGAGAATTTATGGTTATTTTACATTTATTGAAATTTGCTTATTTGCAATTTGACCAAATCTGTTGGATTGGCTAATGTCAAGACCCCTTAATACCAAAGATTCATCTTTACTTTCATCAAGCCATTGGCATGGGGATACAAATTACAGTTTGCAATATTAGTTGCCTAACGCTGTTTTGAAGGCCACATCAAATTAGGCCAGGCAGATTTTCTGAATTTTCTCTCATAGTCTACCATCCAATTACGATTACATAGAATCAAAAAGTTTTAAGTTCTTCAATTATCAGTAATATTATCTAAGTGTAAATTTTCCCACTTTTGCTCAATTTGATATTCTTAAAAAATAATTTCGTATTTTGTTCAACATTTGCAAATTAGTACTCATAAGAAATTTACTAAGCCAAATCCGCAAAGTAACTAACACATGCTTACTCATACAAAAACATGAACTCCACCTGGATAATCAAATACGATTTAAAGTGCAATATATTTACCATTGCGAAATATAAAAACTAATATTTATGTCAGCTTTTCATAAGTGGAAAGACATTAGAAGTCAAAGTTTATATTTACCATGAGGATAACAGCTGCGTTAATAGCGCTGTCGACAGCAACATCCAGTTGTTATTGAATTTACTAGTAAGAATTTGCAGACTAATTTAGTAAATGATACTGAATGTGCACTTGTCGTATAGAAAGTGAATTTTAATATATTTTAGACAAAATTTTTGTGCTGATTCGAATCTAATAATATTGTTTAAATTTATTGAAACATTTCGAGCAAATTTAAAGATTTTGATTTTTTCCTTATCATTTACCAATAGGCCTATTAGTGAATCGCCTTATTATTCTCTTATTTTAGTTTAGAATTATATTTTGAAAAATTTTATTTTAATATTTTAGTGAGAAATGATAAAGTATTAGAAGTATATCGATATTCATCTATATAAAATCCAGAATCATAATTTTTTACAGTGAAATGCATAGTGAAATGCAAAGTCATTGAAAATTTGTTGCATTCGTTCACCATGCTGATCATTAATAGAACATTTTACAAGAAGCAATTCAGGAATAGGATTTCCAAGCAATGAATCCAGTGCCGTAGCCAGTCTAAAAATTTGGGGGTAGGAGAGGAATGCAAAACATTTTCATGGGGGTTTATACAAGAGAGTTTTTACTTAGCGCCCTAGCTTGTGATTTTTCATAGTATGCAGAGTTCTCTTTGATGGAAAATTGCTATAATGAATATTATCCGAAAATTTTTACATTATGCCTTTGGAATACATATATATATATATATATATATATATATATATATAAACTTCACCAACGATCAACTGAATGAAGTCATATCTGCTATCAAAAACATCTATCATAAATATTTCAATCAACATTTTTGCATTCCAAAAGTACTTTTTTCTCTCAAAAAATCGCTTTACAATCTCAAAAAAGACGAATCCATCTACATCTGCAAATTTGATAGAGTAAAAGTTATCACTATCGACAATCATTCAAGCTACATCAATCAAATGAACATAATCTTATCAGATCAATCCAAAAAATTCAACAGCAAACGCCGCACTCCAACTTCAACGTTAACATTTATCAATCAAGAAATACTCCCTCTTAAAAAGCTGGGAAAATTTCCCCAGAACTATGTCAACACTTTCATTCTACTGGATCGCAGCGTCCTCGTCTCTATGGTCTTTGCACAATTCATAAAGACTCTAAGCCTCCTTCTTATTGTCCTATCCTGTCTATGGTTAAAGCTCACACATTATCTAAATTATCTTAAATCCTTCATGCCTAGGTCATTTATCCTAGAAGACGCATTGGATTTCCTCGCAAAAATTAAAGATATCAATCCTTCTAATAAAATCATAGTCAGCTACGACGTCAAAAGTCTTTTCACTTCAATTCCTATCTCCAAAACCATCGATCACATTATTAGTCTTACGCCTTCAGATCTTTTTCCCTTTGATAATTCAACTCTTCGAAAATTACTTCACCTCGCTTCATCAAATATCATTTTCTCTTTCAACAATGAACTTTATCAGCAGCATGATGGCATGGTAATGGGATCTCCCAATAGGCCCAACATTCGCCGACTTTGCCATGGACATTATTGAATCAAAATTCTCTACAAACAATCTTCCTTCATTCTACTCGCAAAATATCGACCATATCTTTTGTCTAATTGATAATCAAAATCAAGCTGACGAATTTCTTCACTTCCTCAACTCATTCTTTCCTTCAATTCAATTTACTCAAAAAGCAGAATCCAATGGTCATCTCAATTTCCTTGATGTTTCTCTTCTCCGAGCTTCTTCTTCTTTTGAAACTCTACACCAAACACTTAAACACTGGGTTATATATTCCCTTCAATTCCTACTGTTCTGAATAATATAGGTTTTCTATTCCTCGTAACCTATTTTCCCGAGCTGACCGCCTATAATCTTTTTAGCAAAAGGTATCTGAAGCCTTCAATACAATCTTTCAAAATCTCCGCCCTTAATCCATCGCCTCAAATCGCACCTTGTGAAAAAAGTCAAATTAATGGAAAGTTCCCTATATCGCTGGTTTTTCAAAAAATCTCGAAGCCTCAGTAAAAAATATCAAAAAGAAATTCACTTCAACTCAAATCAAGCCTACTTTTTAATCATTCAAAACCAGTAACATCTTTTCAAACAAAGTCCCATTCCAATGTCTCTACGCTCTTCTCTTGTTTATAAATATCAAAGTGCGAGCACTTAGGGACATAAGAGAGACTAAAAGACATCTTCAAATCAGAATCCGAGAATATCTTTACGATCATCTTCGCTCAGAAGTCTTCCTCCATCATCAATTCATACCGCCGCATCATCTAATTTTTCAGTCGTAATCTNTGATAATTCAACTCTTCGAAAATTACTTCACCTCGCTTCATCAAATATCATTTTCTCTTTCAACAATGAACTTTATCAGCAGCATGATGGCATGGTAATGGGATCTCCCAATAGGCCCAACATTCGCCGACTTTGCCATGGACATTATTGAATCAAAATTCTCTACAAACAATCTTCCTTCATTCTACTCGCAAAATATCGACCATATCTTTTGTCTAATTGATAATCAAAATCAAGCTGACGAATTTCTTCACTTCCTCAACTCATTCTTTCCTTCAATTCAATTTACTCAAAAAGCAGAATCCAATGGTCATCTCAATTTCCTTGATGTTTCTCTTCTCCGAGCTTCTTCTTCTTTTGAAACTCTACACCAAACACTTAAACACTGGGTTATATATTCCCTTCAATTCCTACTGTTCTGAATAATATAGGTTTTCTATTCCTCGTAACCTATTTTCCCGAGCTGACCGCCTATAATCTTTTTAGCAAAAGGTATCTGAAGCCTTCAATACAATCTTTCAAAATCTCCGCCCTTAATCCATCGCCTCAAATCGCACCTTGTGAAAAAAGTCAAATTAATGGAAAGTTCCCTATATCGCTGGTTTTTCAAAAAATCTCGAAGCCTCAGTAAAAAATATCAAAAAGAAATTCACTTCAACTCAAATCAAGCCTACTTTTTAATCATTCAAAACCAGTAACATCTTTTCAAACAAAGTCCCATTCCAATGTCTCTACGCTCTTCTCTTGTTTATAAATATCAAAGTGCGAGCACTTAGGGACATAAGAGAGACTAAAAGACATCTTCAAATCAGAATCCGAGAATATCTTTACGATCATCTTCGCTCAGAAGTCTTCCTCCATCATCAATTCATACCGCCGCATCATCTAATTTTTCAGTCGTAATCTGGCACCCATCTACAAAGGTAACCGAAGCAATCGCAATCAAAGAAATTCACCCGCCACTTAACATTGAAGTAGAAGTCAACCCTCACCTCTTCTAAGCAATCAATAATCCTGTCAATCAATCAATCATTTCACTGCGTAATAAATAAACTTTATTTTTTAATCACTTTGTATTCTTGCTGATGAAGGCTAATAATATAGCCGAAAGTACTTACAAATATATAATTCGTCAACGTGTTTGTTTTTATGCATATATATATATATATATATATATATAAATATATAAAATTTCAACTTAAAGCAAAAGATCTTTAAAAAGTTGTGATTGGGCAACACAAAGAGAACCAGCTAGATTTGCAAAGGGATAAATATATAATTACAGAAAGCTGACTATTTTTAACAATTGTAGAATAATTAGTATTATGTAACACCTCAGTGGTAAATTTTAAATCTTCAGCTATCGTGTCATTTATACGACAGGCATAGGACATATGTAGAGGATTAGAGTATCCCAATTTTGTAGATTCCAAAATTATTGAATCCTAGGTTTTTTGAATAAAATATTTATTTGGTAATTTTATTGCAAAATTTCAAATTTGTAAGTAGTTATAATTGCATTACTATTATATTTAAAAGCAAATTTCATTACTTAATCAACGAAAAATCATGCAGTGCCTAAGTAGCAAGAAAAACTTAAACAGTTCTTTATAGATTAAGTATTATTTGTACTAGAATCAACAAAAAATTACGTAGAAAATTTTCAAAAAAATTCAAAAACTAATACATTTTTTGATTATCATATGAATAATTTTACTAAATTTTAAAGGACTTAGTATTTATAATCTTAGAAAATATATTTTGTATAATAAACTAGCCATGATTGTACTCATACATTAGTGCAAATGTATTCTCTTTTGTGGAAACTCATTAAATAGTTCTTAAATACGAGTTCCATAAGTTTATAGTTATATACTTAATGTTTGAAAAAAACTTTATAATTTCTATGGTTCTAAATCTAAGCTATAAATCATTTATATTTTGGTAAGTGAGAAAATCATCTTTTGAAAATAATAAAATATATTGAAAAGGAAGATTCCCAAACTCCCAATTTTTGCAAAAATCTATTGTTTTTGTCAGCTTGAGAAAAGTAAGCAAAATAAGGCAAAAAACTAAGTTTGACAAGTTAAGAATTAATTCTATTGAATTGAATCATTTCCAACTGCAAACACCAATATTAAGTTTATTTCAAAAAAATTTTAAATGTTCAGATTTGATAATAATGGATAATAATGCATCACATTACTGATTGTTTAAATTTGATGCTGCTGATGTGAATAATATTTGCGCAAACTTTCATTTTTGCATCATAATCCAATCCAGTATTTTATAGAGGAATGAAATCCTTGGTTTTTATAACTGAGTTGCTGAAAAAATCCAGGTAGAATAGGGCTGCCAACATCAGCAAAATAGATAAATAAGTCTTCTCTGTATGAACCTTGGACCTAGTAATGGTTCTTTTCCAATTCAGTTTTGATTCTTCAAGAATAAGCGTCTTGGCAACACTAAGCAGCATGTTTTATTTGATTTATGTTTGGGAAGCAGAAATCTTCGGTTGGGGATGCAATGCACTCCCTTGTACCCCCGTGTCAACAGCCCTGAATGAATCTTTAGAGAATAATGAATATCATCCGATCATAGTGTTGGCATAAGTAAGTCTGTGGACAAGAGGACATTTGACAGTATATTTAGAATACCATCGATGCATATTGGCTTTCTTTTTGATTCAAACTTGACAAAAACATTTCATTTTTGCAAACTATATCAATTTGGTGTCCATTGAGCATGACTTTCATGTTCTATTAATTTTTTGATTCCCTTTAAAAAATTGATTAGGAACATCCAAGTTTAAGTGCAATGTAAGCAAAACGACATGCTCAGGGTTGATAAGAGCATCGCTCCCAACTTTAAATTTTTCAATCTCGTTACTATGCGAGTAGCTTTCTCATTCTATTTTGAGTTGAGCGTAGGAAATGAAATACATACATTGGTGACAAATCTTACCTGAGTTGCTTAGATTTAGACCACACATATTTTTATTTTAAGATTTCCTCAGGTTTTCCATTGTTCTTCATGATATTTAATCTTATCCATGCACAAGAAACATTGATAAGTTTCTTTGCAATCAGTCATCACTACACGAATAGGAGCCAACAAACTATTTGATTTCATAAATGCATGTCTGAATCCTGAAGTAGAACTTTCAAGAAACAAAGCAATGACAGACATTGTAAAACCCAAAATACTCTCAATAAGAGAGAGAATGTTTATGCAGTAAGAATATTTCTCAGATTTTGATTTCATTATTCCTTTCATTAGACAGAATATGATTTTTCAGTATTGCCAGAGAATCTCAAAGTATGTATGAATGTTGGGATAAATACTTGTTTTACCAACAGAAACAAAGCAGATGATGGAATCAAATTAGGTGATTGCCTTGCTTTCTTCATACACGAGGAATAGCAAATGTCATAGCTTTATGCGAACTTGGGATTTTCGCTAAAAATCGGTAATATTCAAAATTATATGTAAAACATTGTAAAATATAACCAAACTCTCCTTAATTTTGTATTTAAATTAAATAACTAAATATAAAAATAAAAGTCAATGAAATGCTGATGATACTCATTTCCGTCTAGCTCTACCAATTTTTAATCGAATTTTATCCATCATAACCTGTACAACAGATATATCTATTTGAGACAGACAATATTTAACTCTCCGCTTAAGTTGTTCGGTATTCGATGCCCTCCATCAATGAGCATATACTTGCTGTTTTAAAATACCAAAAAAGTCTTCAATTAGCCGAAGTTGGGGAACACATGGAGGATTTTTTTCTTTAGAGATAACATTGATTTTTAATTCTTCAAATTTTTCCAACGTCTTTTTGGCATAAAGGTATTTTTTCTTTTTAAAAGCCTTCACATTTTCATTCTTCAACAATTTGTTTACATATGATGTGCTAATGCCATATTTTTAGAGAGCTCCCTTTGAGAAATTGAGGTTGACTGCAAAGCATCATTAATCATCGTCTTTCGTTTTCTTGAATCATCAACTTTGGTAGTCGACCTGAACCCGGGACTCTCGCAGTATCACAATTTTCTTCGTGACGACGCAAGACTGCATAGACTGTGCTCTGGCCAATATTAAAACTTTTCATCATTTTCGCCACAGAATAATTAGATGCTTCAGGCTTGTTTTGTTTATATTGTACAATCATCTTTCGACGCTCTTCTTCATTTAGAGATGCCATGTAGAACGTAATTGAAAATTTCTTATACCAAATTAGTTTAAATATTTATTATGAATACTTCTTTGTAGGTTTGTATGTTTTTTGTAGGTTTGCGAGTTTTAATTGGATTAAATTAATAAAGAATACATATTACCGATTTTTAGTGAAAACCTTTATTTAGTCAACTTTACAAGGTCAATGTACAGAAATTTACAACCAAAACAAGGGGCCCAAATTTAAATTTTAACACACTATTAATATTTCTTTAATAGCAGTTACAGTGAATGAATTTTTAAAATTGATAACAATTGCATGACGCATAGAATTCAGCAATTTAAAAAATGTAGCCAGGCTATTTCTCTATATTTTTATTGTCATTAATTAATTTAAAAGTATAGTGTGTTTTCGAATTGAGCGCCAAGAAATGATATTGAAAAGCGTTATTTTAGTTTGCTATACAAAAACGTTTCTCAAATGCACATACATTGATATAAATTCAATTACAAGATCCCTATCTTATTATATGAAATAATGTGAAATATTTTTCAATGTGTCAAATAAATAGACTGCTATACAAATGGCAATACAGAGCAACCTTGTTAATCAAAATTTGTAGTTAATTGTGAAAATCATACATTTCTAGATATTTGTGATTGTCTTGTTTTATGAACACTATCTGTAAATTGGGATTGCATTTAAAAGTTTTACTTCAAAGATTTATAAAAATGATAAGTTGAATTTCTATTTATTTAGTTTATAGTAGAATGTTGCAAGCGGCTCAGGTTATAAACGGTACGATTTGGTTTTAGGTTGTAATGTCATTTGCAAACGGCTTACAACAATTCCAAATTTTTAAAATAACGAAATTGCCTCACTGCGTGAAAATAAACATACCTCAATGCTTTGTTGAAATTCCCATAATTATAAAGTTTGTAATTCAATATTAATTCAAATTTTCATGTTTTCTCTTTTTTTGTGCAGTTTTTCAGTTTGAAATGGTTCAAGTTATTAGCAGTAAGCGTCCTGGTTCGGTACGGATTCATTTTGAAATGCTTCAGTTTGCTTCGGTTTTTGAAAATTGGAACCTCTTGCAACTGTGCTGTGGAATCAGCGGCAGTATAAAAACGAAATTGACAGTTTTAAGGCAATCTGCAGTTATGCTTCACAAATTATCGCTAACTAGTGGTTCAGACAAATAGCGATTTTTAACGCCAAAATGATAGTCTTCTTAATCCAATTCCACAAGTTTTCGGAGTCTGCTACTTGCTTTGAAGGATTGCCCGCTTCAGGATTTTAACATTTCTAGTTAATATGCTGCAATGACACGAACCTGCCAACTTTTTTTGTAGGCCTAAATAATTTTGGACAGGTTGAAAAAACCAAAAGACTTGCCAAGCGTTTATATTGAAAGCTTTTGTCATTAAGGTTTTTGTATATGAATCAAAACCATTCTTGACAAAGAAGACTTTCCGAAGAATGCGAATGATATTTGTCGCTGGACTTGAAGGAAGTGGTCATCATTATCTAGAATATTCATTCCAAAAAAATTGTGAATCATTACAATCTGAATCACTAAGAAAATAGGTGAGTGTGTCTGCAAACCTTGATAACTATGTTGAAATCCGAAAAAAATTCAACTTCGAAAGCCTAAGTAAAAATTTGGAATTTTCAAAATCATTTATCACTGATATAATAACATTGAACGCTGTTGGTGAATGTGGAGTGAAAGTACCTCAAATGCTGTCATATTCCAATGGTGGTTCGGAAAAATATAAAAAATACCCGGATGTACGATATTTGGCAGAACTATTTGAAGAGCATGGTGTTGATTTCAGAATAGTTTTGTTAATGAAGAAAACAGAATTAAGCTTAATATCTAAATGCATAAAAAGGTTTGGTGGTGAATTATCTTTACAGGCCGAAGTTCCTTCGCACCATGCCGATATACTTTTACACCAACTAAAGCATTTAGAAACACAATTTTTTGCTGGTTGTTTTCAAATTGATAGTCAAAAGTCTACAGAACAAGTAAAAAAAATCGCAATGTCGCTCTTCTTGATGGAATACTTTTCAGTGATATTCTCTTGCCAATGTTTAAGCTGCAAAAGCATTCGTGCATCGACACCACAGTGATTGAAGCAACACTTCTAACAAAATTATACAGAGCAAATAACATCTTAAGAGATCTATGTAGTTAATATATACAAATATTTGATGTTCGGTAAATAATGAATTGAAACGTACTACTCTTAAACCTATCAGGTCACGAAGTCTTGAGTATTTGTTTTAGCTAAGGAACGAAACTGCTCACTTGAGCACACTATGCATTGTACCATTTTACAATAACTTTTTCCAATAAAAATTAAATATTTGTGAATTTGGATAGACACAAAATCAATCAGTAGATATATGAAAGTCTTGCCTTGCCAAAAAATATGAATAGCATTTTGGGAGGTTTGCAAACGATAATCCCTGAAAAACATTCAAAATAGTATTGGAAGCACTATATAAAGTCATTTTCAAAATGTTTCGCGCAACCTATGCATCCAACAAATCTAATTATTTGACAGGTATATGACCAATATCGCGAAACGAAAGCAGTACACCGTATAGAATGTTCATTGTACTTTCTCACTAAGCTTTGCTTAGCTTTTTCTTTTGATTATATGTAAATAAAGTGATGCCAAAACATATAGAAAATTCCATCAGAAATTTGATTATTCATCATAACACCAATGGAATATTACAAGGGAAATATGGAAACTTCTAAATGTTCTAAAATATTCAGTTGGAGACATAATCGCCAATTAAAAATGAATGCACAAATTCTGCCAAATAAATCGTCAGGGCATCCCCGTAAGACTACGGCAAAGGGCAAGAGAGTACATTGAGGCATCTTTCCCATATTTACGCTCACATGACAACTCGTGAAGTACAAGATTGGAGTAAAAGTTAGAATGTCAGCTATGAAACTGTCTGTAGGTATTTGAGAGAGTATCGACTTAGAAGTCCAAGAACAGCTGGAAAACCTATTCTGTACTGAAGACAAATACGGAAGTGATTTGAATATTGCAAAATACACATGGAAAACTCCCAAGGGAACTGGAATTTGGTGGGATTTTCAGATGAGAGTATTATGCAGCTCATGCAAACTTATGTGGAGTTTGTGAAGCGACCTTATAAAGTGAATGGCCAAACATTACTCAGAAAGGCAAAAGTCTCTCATTATCCGGGAATTATATCGGCTTCGGGGCTCCAGTTTGTTGTTAGGATCAGCGGCGCTATGAATTTTGAACAACAGTAGAAGATTTTAGAACAGCATGATGTGCCGCATAAACAGAAAAGATATTTTTTAAGTAGATAAGCCTCCATCCCTCAAATCGAGGGAAATCATGAAAATTATGGAAACTATGGATTATCCGTTCTTCCAGATTAGCTACTTCGAACCCTCAAGATTATTATCATCAAACACGTCTGGGCAATTATTAAACGACTTCTTAAAAAGAAAAATAGCCAAAATCTTGATACACTTCAGGAGAAATTCGAGACAGAGTTTTATGCAATTGAAGAAATCAGAGACTAATATTTATCCATTCCCAGACGTCTAGTTTCAAACATTTAAAATGTTTAATATAACGTTCCTAAGAAATCTAAATCTAAATTTCTTATTCCATTTATGAAAAAATATTTTTTAATACCCGAAAATTGAAATGAAATTTACCCTTCCTTTGGTGCAATTGAAAAATATCCAATTCAACTAAGAAAATTGTAAATTTAGACAGCTGGGTGATTTTTTGAGATCTGTTCGTGCTGCCAATTTAGGGAAGTTCAGGCTCACCAAACAAAATAGTCACCTGCAAAGAAACATGCAACAATATTTTTTTCGAATTCATGCGACACTTACAATATTCAAAAACAGCTTTAACACACACATTCTATCAACGTCTTCAATGTAGCATGCTGAAACTGAGAAAGCACCTTCGTTTGGTTTTTTGGACAAGAGTGCTTAGCATAAAGATTGGCATTATTGAGTTTGCAAGGTTTCGGTTCGTTGAGGACCCACTTTAGATCTCTTCTGAAGTATAGCTCTTCTAAACGCTGGTGACCATAAGATATATACGACATAATTACACCAATGATTAACAGTTCTAATCCAGATGAAAAACAAAAATAGCTCATAGTTAAGAAAAGAAGTTAACTTCAAGAATTCAAGGATAAGATAAATGAGTCTTGGCGTAAATGTTGCTATCAAAATAAGGGACATGGCTATTAACATATTGGTCATTTGACGATCAGCGACTTCACGTTTTTTTGAGCTCGGTTTCTGCGTTGACTTAGACACTTTGTATTGAATCAAGATTGAACATGGCAAGATTGTACAATATGGAAGAAAGTATCCAAAGACGGAATTCACGAAGAGACGAATGTAAGGTAAAAATTTGAGTTTTGTAACCGTGTTTGTATTGCATGCGTATCCTGTTACCATCTCACCGCCATCATCTTGATATTGATTTAATATAGAGGATGTATTGAAAGTGTGAGCCCAACAAATGATGTTACCGACGATAAATATAAATACAGTTGATTGTACACCAAATCGAAAAGAATTTATATTTTGAAAATAGTGTTCATAATAGACCGCTATTAACCGGTGAACATTCATTGCTACAACTATCAAAGATGACACATAGAAATGGCTTGTAATTACAGGATAAACCAACCAGCAGTACAGTCCAAAATTCCATGATATTGGAGGTATGAAACTATTGATAGCTAGTACAACTGGAAGAGTGCTAGAATAAACAAGATCCGCAACTGCTAATCCTATTAAGTATACAAAGAATGCTTTGCGTGGAAAGACCTTGGTCTTCAGAAGCACATGTATTATACAAGAGTTGCTAACTACACCAAGAATGGAGCTAATTGCAAATAGAGCTCCTATTAGCTGCACGAACGGTTCACTTGTTCTATCTATGTAAACAGGATAGGTAGCATTCATCCTTCTCAGAAGCAGTGCATTTATAATATCAATTAGCTAATATACGCCTTCGGTTTATGTTCTTGGCCAATCAAAACAAGTTAATTATAATAAAAATATTTCGAATATAACCGTTAATCAGATGTTATGAGGCATTATTCTGCATTTCTACTGTCTTATTAAAATTGAAAATTCACTAATTACTTTTAAAAAACTTAATGCAATTTTATAAAAGTGCGTTTATTCTATAATCACGAAAATTAGCTTAATCTTAAATTGTCTATATTTGCTACCTGCACTCTCAGTGTGGTGCTAAAAGAAAGTTATGTGAAAAAATACAAGTGATATGACTTTATTTAAGTAGCTAAAATTTTCCATAAAATCTATCAGAATATAAAAATTCAATTATAAAAATATTTGACTATATTTCAATTTAATCTGTACAAATATTAAGATTATGTATAGTATGTATATCAACATATATATATATATATATATATATATATATATGTAAGACCAAGTAAGAAATTTAACGAAAAAAATTAATATAATGAACATCAAATCAAAAAGGACAAAGATCATTCCAATATTTACATCATCCAAAACGAAAAATATGTTTCAAAATAAAGATCAAATCCTAAAAAATTAGTTTTTTCCTTGGTTTATACATATAAATGTGATGATTATGAAAAATCATACGTCGAGGAAACGAAGCGAAATCTAGATGCAAGAACATGAAACATATGAATGGGCACCTAAAATCCTAAATTTTAATGCACAATCAAATTCCTACAATAACGTTAGGAAATATGAAAGTCCATGGAATATGGACAATCAATGACTAAATGTACTTTTTTTTGTTATGGTTGACACATCAGTATTAGAAATTATTTAATATTTTTGAATGAAATCCGATATTCTTTAGAAAAATTTTATACATAATAATAGACAAAATATTCTGTTTTCAGGAAGTAAAGTCATCAGGTTTTGTTCAGGAGTGCCGTATCGAAAGTCAGATTGGTGGTATTCTGAATAGAGATTAAAATGAAGAACGTTATAAATGTGTATTTGAAATACAAAGAAAATCCTCTAAATTTCAGAATACAACCAAATTTGTGAGCAAAACTTTCAAATTTTCTAACACGTTAGGACTGCAGATTTTTCAGAGATAGAGGCTGATTTCTGTATTCAATACCTAGAGGGTATATTAAATTTGTAGTTCAAACCATTAAGCCAGCTTTACTCATATTTCTTAGAGCACCTTCTAAGGCAGCCCCAATTAAATGATTTGGAATGCATGTTCAAATTATTGTATATCACCAGCCACTAAGTAACGTTAGGAAGTGTTTGTCTTCGCTTAGATGGGTAAAATAATCACAACCACTTCTTCTCAATCTAATTGAATTTCATAAAATTACATGTATTTAATTAATTAGCGGTTTAACCTAAGTGATGGATTTCATTTTATAAAAATGAAAACTATTTAACAATATTTAAAATATGCTTCAAAATCCACATAAAAAACAAGGCAAATAAAATACCCATGGCGCAAGGATGGGCTAAATAATTTGGAATCCTTTTTCTATTCAAAAAATCAATTTTATTTTTCCCCAATGGGTAGCCATCACTGGTTTACAATTTATACGTTAGCTATGTTAAATTTTTCAAAAATTGAATCCAAACTATGGAAAACCAAACTATATATGTATATATATATATATATATATAGAGCATTTGAAAAGCAATTTCATTTTTATTGTTATTCACAAACCTGACTGTAATTTAAAAAGCAAACTCTTTTACTTATTAAAGAATTGAGTGGGTAATTATGGTTGAGGATAATTTAGTGAAATTTTCTCTTGTATTAATGAAATTACTAGTTTTGGCAGCATGCAACAGTTTAAGATGAATAACAATATCATACTTTAATTTAGTGCAGTCAATACTTCAATAGTCATAATAATTAATTAGTGGATTTCGTTGAAATACGTAAAGAATATATTGTAACCAAATATATAATAGTATTTATTGACATAAAATGCCAAACGCAAGAGAGGGACATCGTCTAATGTCCCCATTGGGTTTTCAAAATTGATTTCGATTGGTCAAATCAAAAAATTTTTGGTAAGAAAATAGGAAAAATTTAAAATCCATTGTCTATTTTCTCAATATTTTCAAAACATTTCGCTTTTGGTAATGCATCTTATTCTTCAATTTAGAAAATCCTGCGTACGTCCCTGTTGATATCAACACGAAATTTCTAGTGACCTGAATTGATATCAGTTGATATCAATTAGCAACAGTCTGCTGATTTGATTTGGTGCGAAATTTGCATATCAACGAGAACCCTGGTTCAAAATACAAATAAAGGTGTGTTCCACTATCCAATTTTATCAGAAGATTTTAGTCGAAAAATGCAATTATTGTTGTTCACATTGGCGATTTTTTATCATCTGATTTTTTATCAGAAAAAAAAACTAGTTGGAATAGCGTTCAGGCTATCGATTTTTTTATCAAATGATAAATTGTCATCTGATAAAAAATCGGTAGTGGGAACGATTTCCCAGCTCCAATTATATTTGATTGACAGGAGGAAAAATAACAGCATCTGTACAATGATTGGTCTGTAATAAAATGTAAACAATGTGTGAAGTTGAAATATTTTAATAATAATCGACGATTCACGGGTCTGTTACCTACTTTAACTAAGCTATTATTTTCAAGTAGCTATTCGATTAGTTTTAGTACTGTTCACACTATCGACTTTATCACATGATACATTATCAAATGACAGCAATTTAGCTGTTTTGCAAAAAAAGCGGATGTAGCGTTTAGACTATCGATTTTTATCACCGATTTCTTCACAGATGATAAAAGTCACTAGTGGAAACACACCTTATATTTAGAGCAATTTAATGAAGTATGTTTAATTTGGAACTAATAATTGAACCAAGAGGTATACATAAACTAAACCCATTCGCAAAATACATTTTCGCACCAAACCCTATGAATGTATTAAATTTGTAGCCAATCGACATTTGCACTGGCACTTTGATATGCATGCATCGAATTCTTGGCAATACTTGCTGGAAAATTTGGCCGAAATACCCACTATTTAATTGAACAATAAAATAACCCATAATAGGCTGAATTATTTACAAAGAATTTGTTGAGGCTCCTCTAAATGAATATTGTGTGAACTTAAAGCTTAGTAATTAAATTGCACATCATTCATATGTTTAGATGAGTAAATCTGAGTATTGTGGCTTCAGTCATCTGAGATCCATGCCCACTCTTGAATATATTGAGTTTTCTAATAAAATATAAATAGAAGAGAACTAACAAAATTCATTTTGATATTAGAGAGAAAATAATCAGTAAAAAAATTCCAAAAATTGGCAAAAATACTGATTTCTGACAATTAGTCAAATCAATCTAGAATAACATATTTAAATTACAGTGCTTATAAAATAAGGGTGTATGAATCATTAATATACAATTATAGTAAAGTTGTCTAAGTAGACTTAGATGACATCAATTGTTCATAAGTTTGGCTCGTTCAAACAGCTTTTCTGCGCAAACCTCTTTTCGACCAATTTCCTTTTAGAGTTTACATAATCTCTCTAACAATATTTACATGCTACATAGAGCTGTAACTCCTTTGTTAACATTATCATATTCATTTCAGCTTCCACTCAAAAGGATAAACCTTAAGTAATTCATCATCCTTAATAAATTAAGGAAATGCATCTAATTTCCAAATTCATTAATTCTGAGAGCATTAAAAAAGGAAATCTCTTAAAGTAATTTAAGGAAATTTCACCTCATACCAGGTTTACATTAACCATCAGAAGCATTGATTAAATTTATTCTGTGCACTTAGATTCTTTGGAAAAAAACTAATCGAAGTCATATGACAATTATTTTGGAAATAGTTCACTAGAATCTTAGTATATAATATATTCAAAATTACTTTTTCTAGCATTCATTTTTGAAGCAATCTACACTATAAGCATCGATTTTAATGAAATTAGTTTCATGTCATTTTGTTACCTATTAATAGAATGCCTCTGAAATCTATAAACTTTTCATATATTACCATAGATTATATATTTTAGATGAAAATCATTTTATGATATCTTAGGCAAACCTATTGTTCGGAAAAATACACACCAATTCCATCAAATGTATACTTCCTATATTTGAATTTTTTGCCCAGAAAATCACTACAATGATTCCAAAAGCATAGCATGTTATGATACTCATTATTCTGCGTTTTATTTTGCAAAGTTCCATCACTACAACGAAATTCACTCTTACCGGCTTTGCATATAAATTGAAATTATTTACGATTTCTAAGAAAATGATGATATTTTTCGGAATTCAATTCAAGCTAAATATTTGTCATTTCTAGTTTTATAGACCAGAATAAAGATTACATAATTAGAAGAGCAAAAATTATTGAAAATCAACTGCTTTACGTCAAACCACATGACAACAAATGAGGTCTTGAATAAAATTACTAGTAAATTAAAATGTTCATTTGAGAAACGTTTTATAAATAAATTCATTATTTTTTCTAATAAATTCTCAAATATCAATGAAATACACTTCTAAGACACCCTAACTTCAAATTACAAATTTATTTTTGGGCATTAACATTTGTATTGCATTAGCATTTGTTTGCTTTGTTCTCACAAATTTATACGTGTTCCTATGTTTGACGATAGATGGCATTTAGCAATTTCAAATTCACTGCTGAACGGCATCAAAAATTTATCCAAAACATTTACCATTTGTCATGGTTTCAATAAAAAAATTATAAAGATATCTCAAATCTGAAAGTACTATTGGAGAGAGACAATAGTCATCCTTACTATTTTTAGCTTTGGTTCGTTTCACGGCTCAGCAACTTCTGATATTAAGCACTGCTCATCCGAATGGCGCTTTGAGTGATCTTTTGACAGGACACAAAGTAAAGTTGTGTTTTTGCTACTGTTTTATACTGTTTTATTATGAACAATACAAATCTAAAAAATTTGAATATTTTTGTAAATGTCGGATTTTCTACTGAAAAAACTCCATCTTTTAATGTACATCAAACGCACGAATAATTTTTGAGTAATTTTAAATTTAAAAAAGGAAAAAATTAACCCATAGATGCGTCCAAATCCCAGGATTTCCTAATAGGCTTGGCGCAAATTGAGAAGAAGGTGAACAATAGGTTGTTCTTGGATGAATAATTATAATTTTTTGAAAGTAAATCGACATCCCGTCGTCGTGTCTCACTTATTTTTACATCGTTGTATATATTGGGGAACGATTGCACGGCCATTAACTTGTAAGTCGCTATTATAAGTTCAATGAATATCTAAAATTTAAAGAGGGAATTATCTGGTGCACGATTTACGAATGCAAAATATTCCATGTTAAAAAATCTCTTGAGCCTGAGAAGCATATGAAAACAGCACAAGCCTCAATTCCATAATGTAAATGCGACAATAAAGAGTTTTTTCTTGAAAGTAAACTTGGCTATAAGTTGTCATTAAAAAGCATTTTACGCTATTGTTCACTTTAAAGTTATCCAAGGGAACCGGTCTTGCCCTTACGGTGCAACTTTAACGAATGCGGGCCTGATTAGTGTCCAAATTTGAAATAGTCTCTTCCAATTTCGAGCAGTGTTGTTAATTTTCACAAGAAGGACCTATAATTGAATATTGTTTTCATAAATTGTTCGGCTTCTCATGAGAATAGATTACTCTTCCATGACTATCTTATCGCACGACATTAATCTGTGATCAAACAGTTTTGACATTAAATAAATAGTAAACGTATATCATTACATCCTCTATTGGTTTGTTTGATACAAATAACATTCCAATTAGATCGAGTGCCACTTTCAATCTCTTGGGGTTTGCAGGGATTCGTAGAGAAATTACATATACAGTGTAGTATATTCTTAGGAAATATATTCATTCATGGAGGTTGTCAACTTCTTCGCAATCACAATATTCTTTCAAAAGTGATTCTTCCATTAGACTTTCAACACGTTTGACTATTTTCTCGAATGAATTATCATGTCTTAAGCCAAAGAGAATTGAAAATTCTCGCAAGTATTGCTATATGATTGTAGATAAATTAAAAATTGCAATAAATTTGCAAAATTTACAAAATGTTCGCAGTGTGACATAATCCATCAATTCTATCATGATTGGTCAAGATGAGAGAAAAAGATTATGGAAACAAAGACTAAAATTATTATTGATTATAATGATTAAAATGTAAATCATGATAGGATTGATTATTTTCACTTTGTAAATGTTTTGTGCAATATTAGATTTAAATTTATACTCGACGGTATTTGACAAAACAAAAGATGGTCAAACAGCGTAGCTCAATTAAAGCTGACGTTGCGTAAAATTAGCAGAAATATTAAAGCGAGGGAAAAACTGTCAACAAGAAAGATTAACAGGTACTTGTCGAGTATTTAGTTGTTTATCACCAAGTGCTATAAATATACTGAACATGATGTAATTAATGATGAGCAAATCTACTTTGGATTCATTTTCTCTTGTCAGGTTATTTTATATATTCTGATGGAAAGCTAAAACTGCTACGAGCTAGGGTAATTGTACGGTGGTTCCCACATCCGGTTAAAGGTATGCTGGAGCAGCCTCCTAATAGCTATTCCACAGCGGGGAGGGCGACAGCTGTAGTTACCTGGTGGGCTCTTAGGTTACGGATAGGTATAGGAGTTTTTTACTGTTATAGCTTTCCTAATCGTCATTGCTTGTCTGATAGTATTATCGCAGCCTGTAGGTTTTACATGTTAATTATTTTATCAATGAACTCAAGTTATTTATTACATTCATTATATTACATGCCGATTGCTGGCTTAATAGTAGTTACATTCAAATGGTTATTACGATGGTATTTTGATATTCTATTACTCAGAGTTTATTTGATCGTTATTACATGTTGCTCAATGTTTCACGCAGTAGACTATAGACCGACTTCTAGTTATTGTTTTCTGCTGACTGCGTTGATTGTTTACATGTATCGAGGGCTATTAGATATCTATTTATATGTAGGGTTATTACATGTAGGGCCTCATAATAAGCTAGTTCAGCGGCAAGGTTGCACAACTTCGTTTATTGCATTAGTTCGTAATAACAAAAACAATCAATGCACTAAATTATTAAGTAGTTGCCAATCCCATTACACTGAGTTCGCTATTCACATTGCCATTCCATTATTGTTCTCTATCTCACATCAACAGTTCCATTGGTAAGATGCGGCTGGCGGGTGCGTTCCTGGAATTGCACGTCTACTCTTGAGTGTCGATCCTGTCTTCCAAGCTCTCTGCTTTACCTAAATAAGTTGAGTTAATTAAGTAGCTACAAAGGCTCTTGCATATTAAATTAGTTTAATAAACCGCACACTTATTACAAAGGAGAGAAAACGGAAAAGTGTCAACTCGGATTCGTGGTTAATCTAAGAAAAGTAATAGCTTTCTCTAAATAACACCCTCACGTTGAGTTGGCATGATTCTACAGAAGAGTTATAAAAAGGAAGTCTTAGTTTAGTCTGGGGGAATTTTGTCTCGGAAGAACAGTTATTTTCTTCAAGAATTTTGCATCTCAACACATGGGATGGGAACTGCCATACCCCATGAGCAACCCGTCAATTAGGTACACTGTTCAACAAATTATGATTTTCAGAAAAATACACGTATGGCACAATGTCTCTTACTAAGTTATCCAAGCTGATTGCATTTCAGATATTAATTTTTCTCCATCAAGCTCCAGTTCTTGTAAATGATTAAATAAAATAATTTTCGAATTTTCGAACATTTTGAACACAATTCAAGTTTATAATGTGTTAATTTTTCAACGCTTGATTTATAATTTCCGTATTAAAATAGTCTTATTAAAATGCACATAATGTGGAATAGAAAAATGATTACGCGTAACCATCCACACCACTTATGAACGGCATTGGGTGTGTACAGATATGAGCATTAACAAGACAAGCGTGTAGTGTTGTGTTGGCAAAATTAACTTACCCGCACAGCAATAGCTTAGAGTTATGAATAGATTAGTTGTTGAAATTGAACCAACGGGTATTCGAGCGGGTACGGTCCCACACTTACGTGTGGGTACATATATGAGAAGTACCGTACTCACACAACCCTAATGAACATGCAATGTACATATTTTTGTGAAATATATTTATAAATTTACATTTATATTAACCCTATATTCTCTAGAAATTTTTTTAAAACCAGTGATGGCTTCCTCAAAAAATTTTTAATTGCCTATAACTCATGAGTTAGTGAAAATTTTAAAAACCGCAACAGTCTCTGACTTTACCTGTTTGAAGGGGTTCACACTGTTTTTCTCCTAAGCGCAAAATATATATAGACCGAACTCATTATCTGAGCTTTGGGTAGGAATTTTTATGTTTTTACAGAAGTCGGATTTCTCATTGAAAAAAAAATTTATATTTTTATATAGTTCATGTAGAGGAATAATTCTTAGCACAAAACTTTACCACTAACTCATGGATGTGTCCATATCAAAAGCTTTAAATAATTTTTACAGTCTTGTAACTTTAAAATAAGGCTAGTGGAAATAGGGTTAATAAAATTCCTTTCTGTCATAAAGCGTCACGATATTATAAGCAAACTTTGTGTAACAGAATGCATGTATGTATTTTTTATTCAATTTCATATATTGGCCTTTGCAGCCAGATCACTGTCGGATTAACGAAGTACGGGGCGTGTAGATTGATTTTAAGTACAGGAAATAATTTAATATTTCATAGATTTTATCTACATTCTACAAAACAAGCAAACGTGGGCCTTTGAGAAGCGCGGGGCCTGTAGCAGCTAATACTTTTTATCCATTGTAGAGGCAGACTACATTTATTTCTATTTTTCCTGACACTTATCAACGATAACTGACTTAGTTTCAATAGGACAGCACAGAGTTAGATATCATTCCAAAGCTTGTTTTCTCTAACATAAGAAAAGCTATTAAACTATTAAGCAATATAATAAGTTATTAATTTGCATCAAGCAGCGTGACATAGGTATTATGAACATAAGTGATTTTTGTGGTGGGTTGAATTTCTTGAAATTATTTACTATAGTTGTGAGGCAGTAGGTTGAACTTTTTGTCTTGATGGTCCGGTATTGTGGATAAAGGCCGGGTAAGAGTAAATATTTTGCCAACACAGCGCAGGTACAAAACCTAGAAAAGCTCCGAACAAGAGAGTTCGAAAAGAATTGCTTGCAAAGCTCTAGTCCTAGGCAATGGAAGCAATACATATTATATATATATATATATATATATATATATATATAAATTGCTAAACTTCATTGTATGTGAATATTATGTAATTTAGAGAATAATGCTACAAAATTGTGGTAGTAAAAATTTTAATTGTTAAATTGAATTTTTTTGGTAGAATTTTTTAAATTTCTAATCAGTAACCCGACCTAACCGAGCTGAATAAGATTAATACAAATTCCAATGCCTCACAATCATTATGAACTTGACAGTGGAAAAATCATTAACTTTCAACAACTCAAACATGCATGCTGATATTGACAATGAAAACAACTTTAAACTTATTCAGTATGAAAACTCTGAAAATTATGAAATAAATAGATTAACTTCTTATGAAGAAGATTGCTACAGCACTGAAACTAAATACAATCTTATATTTAATCTTCAAATGCGCACATAACCAGTAAAATTAGCTAAACAAAACTCTAAATATAAGGAATGTGATATTAAAGCAAATGCTGCAGATTTCCTTGTACATTTTCCTCCCCTCGTGCTTCTCCTTGTGTGATATCACCTCAGGCCTGCATCTGCATGCGTACATCAGATTCAGATATTGGCCACTGACATCTTTACGAGGGTACATACACCAGATATGGATACAAGGGTTAGTGATGATCAGCAGTCAATGTCCACAGCCTTTTTCTCACAGACTGCAGCTACCAAACACTTAGCAGAATAACCTTCAACTTCATGTATGCCTGCTAACAGTAGTTTACAAAAAAAATACCTGACAACATCCTGGATCTGGCCGAATTTCTTGAAAATGTCAACATCATCTGCCAGTCAACACTGCTCAGAACCATGATACTTAAAGACAGCATTACTAACAGGGTATTCATAGATATCTTAGTAAACAAAAAAATTCTGTCAGATCATATTATCATTATCATTGTAGAAAGATTAGCAATCAACATCCTCCTACAGTCAAAAACGTACAAAATCCATGATCTGGACACAGCCTGTACAGATATCACTAAACTGTGATACAGTTTCACATTCAGTCACCCTAACCAACATTCAGAATAGATGGAACCAACTGAAAACCTACACCTACAAAAAATAAATGTGACCTATTATCAATATTGAAAATCCCAGCAAAATGTACCACATTACTGTTGAATACTTCTTATCATATCTATCCACTGACATTGAGTACAAGGAAAAACATTCATTGCATAATGACCTCTTCAATCTTATTTAACTTAGTGATGAGATCAACACTATCAGAGTGGTAGCATCCCGTTATTGGATCAAATACCCTTATTCACAGTATATAGTGTAAATGATCAGCCATTCAGCAATTATGAAAAAACTCATATAATTTATAAACCAACTTCAAAGCCATTCATCGATAGAATTACAATTAGCTTCCATACATCGAATGGTGAGTTCATTCATTTCAATGATACTAGCAGTATTTATTAAATCTTAATATCAAAGACACTGTTGAAATTTAAGAATAAAAATTTTTCATAATGTAAAATAAGTTATTTGTTATTTTTAAATGTTTTGTATTAATAACAAATTTACAATAGTAATAATTCAAATTGTGAAAAATTCTAGTTTTATATGATTTGAAAATGTTTTAATTAATTGTAAAATGATTTCATGTTTGGTAGATATCAATCTCTATGAATAGATACATTTGACAGTTGAACAATAGATAATAAATTACGCTTTGTCTGTAGAGAGATGCAAATTTATAGATAGAGCGGTATAATTGAATTTTACTGTGTTTATAGTTGTTTACATTCTGGCAGCATTACAATGGCCACAGATAAAATTTATGTTGACATTGTCTATGAAAAGCATGCAACTTTCACCACGTATGAATATACACAGCCGCATAATGGAAATTCACAAAGGCAACTACTCTGAAAGATTTCAAACTTTTTGGTAAGCTATTTTTATAATTATATCTCAGATATTGTTTTTCATTCTTTGCAATATGATCTCTAGTTAGTTTTACAGATATTTCTTTTAAAAAACATTTTATTTTAATAAATTGCTGCGAATTTGCAGTCTGATACCAAATTTATTATAGACTTTATCATAAATAGAAGAGTTAAAGCAAATTTATTGCGTAACTTAGTACAAGAATTACAAACTAACACACAATCAAATACACACAAACAAATATAAATATACAAAAATATAAATATGCACCTTACTTAAAGGGCTTAAAATTTATATAAATTGAGTCCAGGTGCTTAATTCATTTGTAATTCCAATTAATAATTGCTTTTCCAGTAAAATTTCTTTTATCTTTTTTTTAAAATGTTTATAATTTTTTTCAGTTTTAATTTCCACATTTAGATCATTCCACAATTTCGAACACATAAATGTAAATGAATCTTTGCGATTAATATTGCTAAAAAGTTTTTTGTTTCTTTGATTGTGTTTTAAGAAATCATTTAGGAACTTAAAGGAATTTGAGCTATTAACATATTTATGCATTATACAGAGTGATTGATATTGGATATAATATAAAGGTGATAGTATCTTATATGTTGATATTAAGTCTCTGACAGATTCGTGTTTAGGGATATAATTGAGTGATCTCAAAGACCAGTTGTACAGTTTTGATAATGATGTTCTATTTCTAGCAGTAATATGTTGAAAGAGAAAGCAGCAATAACTAAATTCACTGATTACAAAAGAATTAATAAACTGTTTATGATATGAATTCCCTAGGTGCCGTAAATGATATAAAAATTTAATTCCAGATGCCATTTTTCTTAATTTTAAAGACAAAAATTCATTAAATTTTAAATCTTGATCAATTGTTACTCCTAAATAACATACTGATTTACATTGCACAATTACATTTTTATTTATGTTAATTTTGATATTTTCGGAAATCTTTTGATGTTCCTTTGGTGCAAATATAATAAATTGAGTTTTATTTGCATTAATTTTTAATCTATTATTATCAAAATACGTAATCAGTGATTCAATGTCTTTAGTCAAAAACTTAGTAGCGTCAAACGGATTTTTCGATGTTCTAATAATACATGTGTCATCAGCGTATTGGTAAATAGTTCCATTTTTTAATGATTGAGACATATCGTTTACATAGAGTGCAAATAAGATAGGCCCTAATACTGTGCCTTGTGGAACTCCAAGATTTGTAATTGTATAGTCTGAAAAAATTCCGTCCAATTTTACACGCTGTTTTCTATTATTCAAAAAATGCATTATAAGATGTATAGCTAAATGACTGAAGCCCTGTTCAAATAATTTTGCTTTTAAAACGTTAAAATCCATAGAATTGAATGCCTTACTAAGGTCTAAAAATGCAACAGCCGTAGAAAGATTGTTATTTAGGTTACATTTTAAATTTTCGGTAATTGAGAGTATGGCATCAGTAGTGCTGAATTTTGGTCTGAATCCAAATTGATGCTCTGATAGAATTTTATTGTCGTTTAAATACTTATATATTTGGGCAGCTAAAAGTTTTTCAAAAATTTTAGAAAATGGATGCGTTATGCTTATTGGTCGGTAATTAAATGGATCGAGAGGATCTCCTTTCTTATATAGTGGTGAGATATCCGAATATTTCAAAACGTCGGGAAAATTATTGTCAATAATACATTGATTGAAAGCTAACAGGATGTATTCTTCGAATATATAAAAGTATTTTTTTATTATGAAATATGGTAGATTACTTGAACCACAAGATTTTGTTGTGTCTAGTCCTTTGACTACTTTCATTAAATCATGAGAAGAAATTAAATTAAAATTAAATTTAGGGTTTTGTTTCAGTTGGCATACACGTTCTTGATATGTATCATGAGAATTAAAATGAAAATTTCCCATTTTTGCAAAAGTTTCATTTAAAATGTTTGCTATTTGTTTCTTATTTCCATAAAGCTTATTTTTAAAACGTATTTCGTTAATGTTAGTCGATGAACTTTTATTCTTTCCAATCGTTTGGCTCACAAAGTTCCATTTTCTATTTGATTTATTCATTTGCTCAAAATAATTCTTTATTTTAGCATCATAGTTGTTTTTGCGGTTTTTTTTGATCAATTGCTTTGCCCGTTCATAATTAGTCCAATTAGTCGTGCTTGGGTGGGATTTTGCAAGTTCAAACAAGTAGTTTTTATTAATTACTTGCCGCCTGATTACATCCGTATCACGCGGTTGATCAAAGGCAGATTTCGAATTTCTATTAATTACTTTGCGCTTGATTGGAGCAACTTTGTTTAGTGCTTGAGTAATTTCCCGGATAATGAATCTCAACATGTGGTCGCCTTTCGACAATGTGTAAACATAATTAAAGGAAATGTTCTTTAAGAGTTTGATAAAAGTTTTTTCATCAAAGTTATTAAAATCTCTGGAAAAAATTACTTTTTTTGTTTTAACATGAAGTTTGGAGTTACGGACGTACACACAAAGATTGTGATCACTAAATGATTCGAAAATGAAATTTAAATGAGTGATTGGGTTATCTGAAATAAAATAATCTATCAAATTTGAATGTCGAGTTGGAGTGGACTTATTAATTATTTTAATATCAAAAATGTCACAAATGCTATCCAATTTGTGTGATTCGTTAAGATTTAAGTAGTTAGCATTGAAATCACCTAAAATACTTATGTATTTCTTTTCCAGAATTGCATTTTCAATTTCTGTAGACTTATAATCGTAAAAGTGGGAAACATAGTTTTTATTTGGATTGTAGCAAACATTTAGTAGTTCAGTTTCCGAAGAATTAATTTTAGAATTGAGTTCAATCCAAAGGGACTCAAAAATTTCATGTTTTAATTCGAGATCACTTCTGCGTTTCGATTTCATTGATTTTGGAATAATTATTAATAAGCCACCACCCCTTTCTAATCTATTTTTGTAATGAATTTCAAACAAACTAGGGTTTGGATTATATAACTCATTTATATTGTCGTAGTCTTTTAGCCAGGTTTCAGTAACTAAGTAAATTGCATTATTACCAATTTTGCTAAAAATATTTAAAAATTCAGGGCGATTTGCACAAAGACTTCTAGCATTTATGTAAACAAATTTGAAATTGTTTTTGTAGTTAGCCATAATATTTTCTACTTGATTATCAGTATATACTGGACCCGGATTAGTTTCTACATCGCCTGAGAGTAAAATTGTTAATTTGATGATCTCAGTTAGCTGACAGATTATTAATTTATATATTTTTAGTGCACCATAATTTGATGGATGTTTTGTTATTATATTTCGATTATTGTAGCTAAGTTTTAGGGATACAGATGTTGTAATTTCTAGTTGCCCTTTAAGTAAAATTACAAAGAAGTTTAAAAAGAAAAAGAAACATCATTTGTTTTATAATTTTTAATTGAATTTGCTTAAACGAGTAATTGTCATGTGTTTTATTGTAAATTTCATCTCGTTTTTAATAACAACTTGTTTATTAACCATTAATTTAGATGCGATCGTGTGAAATGTGTAAATACACATTGCGTTTGTTTCTTAAAGCATTGCCATCTCAACAATGATGATAAACTAACACAATAGACAAATTTAAAAGTATGATATATATGGTCATTATAAGCAAAGTGTAGAATAAATTGCATTTTTGTCTTGTCTTAAACACGTATGTGGGTTTTACCACGTACGTTTATTAAATATTAATATTTATTTTTATTTGGAAATATTTTTCGATTCCACTTTTTAAACAAGTATGTAATGTGGGAGAGTAAAAAATGTAAAGTAAGTTAATGTGGGAAAGTAAAACTAAAAAGTAAGTTAATGTGGGAAAGTAAAACTAAAAAGTAAGTTAATGTGGGAAAGTAAAACTAAAAAGTAAGTTAATGTGGGAAAGTAAAACTAAAAAAATGTAAGGTAATGTGGGAAAGTAAAACTAAAAAAATGTAAGCTAATGTGGAAAATTAGATCACATAATAACACAAAAACTATTAAAAGTACATGACTTCCATGACGTCAGTACAACACCTCTGGCAATATCCACGACGTCTCAGGCCAAAGGCCAACCCTCTCGACCAATCAGAGAAAGGTGAGACAAAACGGAACCCAATTCATACTACTGACACCTCGACATCTATGTTTCAAATAACTAGTTATCAAATATGTGCCATATTGCACAGAAATCAGATATAAACTACTTTCGAATGAATATGCATTGAACAACATAAGTTTAGAAAAACCTATGCAGACAATAGCAAAAAATTTATTTTTTTGTATCATCAATAATTGAGACACTTTTACGACAGCTTAATTCAGCATTTAAGAATTGGTTGTACTTATATAGGTGTTACGGATAATTTTTTCAAACAGTAGATTTTCGATGTTTTAAAAAAGGTCGTCTAACAGAAACCGGGCAAACTAGCCCCGAAGGAAGAGAAATCAAATTGCTAAATTGATATTAAATAATTTATGGTTCTATTATTGGCTTTGTGCGCCAAGTTGTTATTTAGCATTTTAGCATTTAGAGCCCATTTTAATTGGATATCAAGTTTTCTATAAAAATTATCTTTTAAATCAGTAAATGATATATTTGCATAATTTAGGTGGCTCATTATAAATCAAGGAAAAAATTGAATTATCGCACTGGTGGTAGTTGCATTAGTGCCATTGGCTTGCATTAATGCGCAGTTCAAAATTTAATTTTCCAATAAAAAATTACTCATAAATACTTGAAATTGCCTACAGTGGAACCTTTGCATTATTAAGATTAAGAGTTAATGCTGAAACATAGTAATTAGTCGCAGTGGGCGGCAAAATACAAAATTCTGTCTTACTTATATTTATTAGTAACTTATGCATGTTGAAATACGTTGACAATTTGTTGCAATTAAGTGCTACAGATTCGTAAAATTTTTGTTTTGCGATTAAAGTAAATGTACTAAATAGTAGAAGTATGATTTATCAACAAACATATTGTGTATTACCAAGTGATGAAAGAAGGGAAACCCAGACATGCGTGTAAAAAATATTATTTAATTCAACAAATTCAAGAACAACTGTATATATTTCCAGATTAGCTTGATTCAGTACATTTCTGTGTAGGAACAAGGAAAATATGTGCCACTGGTGGCACATCAAGTAGTTAAAAGCTAAAAAGAAAAATCCCTATTAATTCACTTATAAATACACCGAAGTAGTTATAAATGCGAGAAGGAGATCTCACTTTTTTCTGATTGGTCTAGAGAGTAGCTTTGATCCTGTGATGTCGTGGATATTGACGGTGGTTTTGTACTGACATCATTATATGTTAGGGTCAAAGGCCACCCTCTAGACCAATCAGAGAAAAGTGAGATGTCTTTCCACCTACCTCTCGACCAATCAGAAAAAAGTGAAATCTCCTTCTCGCATTTATAGCTACAACTTACGTAGAAATTCAATAATATGAAACTATTTAATCTTTTATTGCAGTAGTTATAATGAGTTGAGAATTGTTAAGGATTTATAAAGACTTCCTTACAAAATAATTCCCTCTAAATGTATTTGATTTTTTAAAATAATTTTTTATTTTACTAAATCCTAAATATTGGTAGTAACAGTTTGGGTACGTAATCTTTTTTGGTATTTAGACTTGGTTGAAATTTGCAAAGTAAAATATTTTCAATGATTTAAAGATGCTTTGCATCGGGATTCCTTAAAATTTATGTATTCTAACTTAGACCATAATCTTTTGATGCTTTGAAATTGTTGAATTTCTCTCATGTTCCTTTGTTCTTCTACTTAGTTGCCAACCGCAATATCCGATATAGAATAGAATAGAGTTTCTTACTAAGTGTAGTACATTGGCCTAATTAAACACCTCAACAAAAGCTGCTAATGCTACACTTAATGCGTCAATAATAACACGAAGTACAAAAACAATAAAACTCAACAAAAACATGAAAGCAGAATTTACAGTTTACCCAGCTTATTGCTAATTGCTTAAACTAATGATATTTTTTGAAAAACTGAAATCCTTTCCATGACGTAGAGCCGCTTTTAGGGATATATTGTTTCGGGAGGTAGTTATTGATTTGACTTTTAAATTTCCTGCGACTTTTGATTCGTTTTATTTCAATTGGTAAGTTATTTCATAGTTCAATAATGGAGTTTAATAATGAATTTTTAAGAAAATGTCCATTAAACTTCACTTTTCTGGATTTAGAAGTCCTCGAATTATAAGTTGAAAAAGCATATAACGGGAATTGTAGTGTACTGTAAAGTGAAAGCTGATTTGAAATATCCCAAAATATTATTAGTGAAAAGTATCTTATGAAATGTGAAGCAACGTCATGAATAGAATAGGAATTTTTGTCGCTTATAGTCGATTAATTATCATTATGAATGTTTGCTGCGCATTTAATTTGTGAGTCGATTTTATTTATTAATGAGTAGTTTATGCCATTAAATAAAACTTTGCAGTATCTATTATGACTTAATACTAGAGAGTTAACCAATATCGATTTCATTTTGGAATTTACAAAATTGCCTAATTGTGAAATAGTTTTAATCCCCATTGCCATTTTGCGTAATACTATGCGTATGTGACTTGAATATTTCAGTTTATTATCGATTCTTACTCCAAAATATTTGAAGTATTCGCCTTGAGTAATTTTTTACCCCGAAAAATTTAAAATGTATGATTGATTGTCTTTGTGAAAGGAAGACATAACACAAAATTCTGTTTTAGAGGGATTTACATTTAAATTGTGCATGTTAAAATATTTAGCAGTTGAGACAGATTGACTTCTAATTTATTGATTGTAATGTCTGTATATGCACGGTCGTCAACATACTGCACTATTCCACAACCATTGCTTAAATTACCATATAAATCATTTACATGCAACGAAAAAAATAGAGGCCCTAAAATAGTACCTTGTGGAACACCTTTGTAAGTTTTGCCCCAGTTAGAAAGCATACCATTTACCTTTACTCTTTGAAAACGATCACTTAGGTAGCACCTTACTAAATTTATACTATATAATCTTCATCACAGGTGCATTGAATTTTATAAAATGCATTAGACTTATCGCGCACACTTTGAATTAAGTTTATCGATCTTATGAATGAATCTTACTTTCTCTTTGATGACTTCAATCTTCCTCATTTTACTTATTTTGATTTGTTGCATGTGTTGTATTTTAAATACATCTCAAAATTATGTAAATATTTCATTTATTTATTGATTGTAACTATTTCTGTAATTGCCTCTAACATTTATCAATAAAATTGCTTGGGTATTAATTTTTGTGTTTGTTTGATTTCAATTTGATAATTTTTGGTGTATGCTATCATAGGAGTTTGCACTATCGAATATTCTATGTATTGATCCTATAATTGAAGATACTTTGAACGATTTTAGAGAATTTGAATTAAACTTAAGTAACAAGCCAGTATCTGATGGTTTCTTGTACATTGCAGTCCTAAAATATTTTGAATTCTTCATTATTTTAACATCTAAGGAAATTTGTCAGCCATATATCTTTGATAGAAATTGAACTCTCTATGGTTTTATTCTCAATTGAGGAAAGATAAATGTTAGCTAAAGTTGGGCTTAATGAACTTCCCATTACTAATCCATATTTCTGTAGATATAAATCTCTTGAATTCCATTAATGTATTTCTTGTTACAAATAATAAGCGGATCTTGATTGTACCATAACCTAAATCATATATTGTTATGCCTTTGCTCTTCAATAACTATTGCGACATATATTGTTTTCTCTAGAGGAACATCCAAACTCTTAATGTCATGATACCATAAACTTTTTACTTTATCTTATCAGAAAATTGCTTAGAATTGGTACTGACTTTGCTTGTGTGAATTTCGACAAAATTGTACTTAGTTTTAATTAGCCGTAATTATTTGTAAAATAATATTAACATTTTCGTAAAAGAACATTGTAGCATACTGATTTCCAGATGAGCAAAAACTTAATTAAATATGTGCGGTGGATATACTACATGTAAATAAGTCATATTGATATATTCTTTTAGAAACAAGTCCTCCACATTTTAAAAAAATGCAGTAAATAAAAAACAAAAAACTTATAATAGGTATATTAATTATTGTAAAGTTTATTTGTAACTAAGATTATATTTGTAACGTTGATTTAAAATAAATCTAATTTGCAACGAAAAAAATTTTTTTACAATACTAATAGTAAATGCAAAATTAACAAATTTCGTAGTTATATATATATATATATATATATATATATATAATTGTACTACAGAAATACGACATTTTAAACTGAATAAGAGGAACTAAGGCTGATGGCTTACAGTTTGAGATAGTGAAATGTCGATGGATTTTTCGATATTGAAACCAACAATTGTAGAAAATTCGAGATGGTTTCGAGTACTCAAAATGGCAAGTTCAGTATAGGGGCCTAACATGCAGGTCCCAAATTTAAAAGATATATTCAAGCCCTATATCGTGACATAAAAATTTTTATACAAATCAATGTTTACTATTTGCGCAAATAATTTTCCTACATCCGCGCCGACATCGGAATGAAGAACTCAGTACGAAAATTTCACTATCCAATTACAAATAATAGAACAGATAAAAATGCTCTGCACAGAAACGTTGTAAATTTATAGGACTAACATTTGGGTTTATTCGAATTTTAAACAATTTCATGAAAATATCGAATGCATCGTTAGCCTTTACGGATAAAGAATAATGTAGGAACTATCTTTTGAAAAAATAAATCACATGAAATATATTATAAAGACTAAAATAAAACTATATTATAAATTCAAAATGCACACAAATTGTAACAAGGAGGAAACCTCGTCAATCGATTAAAATTACAGATTATTTCACAAAGATTTCTAAATAGATACTTTCTCTTTACTAACTAGAGGATTAACACAGCGAAAAAAAATTTAAGTCAAATCCAATTAAAGAGGGCGAGACATTGCGTGGGTTTGGTGGTGGAAGTTGCGTTGTTTGTTGATCAGGAGGATATCCGGCTGCAGGCACCTCGGTCTGATTATAAATCATTTGAGGGTTAGGATTTGCTAATGGTTGATTCATATGCGGTTGGTTCACATTAGGTGGTTGAGTAGTTAACAGTTGAGGAGAAGGCATACGAGGCGGTTGCTGATCTGGTTGAAATTGAAGCTGAGACTGGTGTTGTTGAGTTGGTGGCGGCTGTTGCTGCTGTTGATACATAGCATCACTTTGGATAGGATGCTGGTAATTCGGATCTTGCTGTACGTTCTGTTGCTGAAATGCGTGATCGGCTTGAATAGGTTGCTGCTGCTGCTGCTGCACTTGCGGTTGAGGATAATTTCCATCTTGAATTTGTTGTACTGGATGCATGGGCTGAGCAGCAGAATATTGCTGCATAGTAGGTTGTGGATTCTGACCATGATACAACGGCGGTTGATTTGTTTGTTGATACTGACCATGGACAGCGGCCTGTTGCAATAGCTGAGGATCTTGATAACCAAATTGCTGCTGTTGTTGAAAGTTTGTATACTGTTCTTGAGGATAAACGTTTTGCAAAGTTTGCTGCATTGATTGCATATTGTAAGCATCCCATTGTTGGTGCTGCTGTGGATGCTGAATTGGATAATTTTGAATAGGTTGCTGATAATGTTGATAATTGTACATATCATAGTTCTGCCCCTGGTAGTTTTGATCATATGCTTGTTGTTGAATAGTTTGTTGCCGCTGTTGTTCCAATTGCTGCATACGTTGTAGAAGAAATTTCTGCTTAAGGTCACGCAGTGTGTTCAACTTCTCCTTGCGGTCAGCTTCCCTTTTCTGTAGCATTAATAGCTCATGCTGGCGTTTTCTTTCACGATGATCTTCCCGTAAAGCTTCCAGTGCTTCTCTGGTGTCTCGCAGTTGAGCCAATTTATCCTAAATTATTAAAACAAATTATTTAAATTCCTAAAAAAAACAAATATTCGCTATTAATGAAATGCCTATAAAATATATATAAACAACTAAAACAAAATGAAATTTCTAAATTGTAAGAAAAGTTAGAAGAATAGCTAATAAAGGAGACGTAATTAGGAATCAAATCTTGAAAATGTGATTCAAGAAAGCTAATGAATTACCTGCAGATGTTCATGTCTAGCGCGGGTTTCTTCATTCTCGTTAATCAATTTAACCAACTGCGGATGCAAATTTGCAAGTGATTGATATAAAGATTGTACAGCAGAGTCAGCACTAATGTTGCGCCCTCTAGCCATATTTGAACGCATTCTATTAAGAAATATTTCTAATTGCGATCCGATTTGCTTAGTGACGTCATCGCTTGGTGGTTGTTTTTGAATATTATTTTCTTCAATTCCATTTTCAACAGGAGCGCTGACAGCAGTTACAGCAGTATCCTGAAAATATAACAATAATTTATCTAAATATTTCATCAACAATATAAGAGATTTGATAATAAGTTCAACGATAAAGATGAATGCATAGTTGAGAGGGAAGTAAGGACTAATGATTCGCAATTTGATGTAGAAAACGTCTGGAATGTTTAACCTAACCCCTAAAAGATTGGATTATAATAGAAAATTATTGAGAAAAGTAAAATATGAATTTTTCGATTGTTATCATCAATGTAACAATCTTACAGGGAATTTCACAAACTTCAAATTCGACCAGATCCTAGTAAACTTGTCTATCAGCTGTCCGCCTGATGATGAAACATCAATTGCTTTATATATTTACACTACAACAAAAGAACAAGGAAGGTTGTGCGAATTCCACAACATTGACAAGAGCTTCAGTTGGCGTTTCAAACAATTTTTCAAAGTTTTATTGATCTAGCTGTCACAACAATTGAGGTCATTAAATTGTAATACTCACCTCGCTGCTTTTTGTTTTGCTCTGTGAGCTTATTGACAGCCGAACGGCGCAGATTTTCCACATATGTAGGCATTGTAAATAATCAATAGCATTATTTTCTTGTTTACTGGATTCTTTTTTCCAATTCGCAGAGGATCAAAGTCACCTTTTCAGTATTATATGACTAAAACGTACGAAAAGTGCTCCTGCTTTTCTCCTGCTTAAAAATACCTTCCTTAGCCTCATGCATCCATGTGTATACGGAGGCCTTAGAATGACGATCGTTTTGTCATTCATATTTATCGTAAACATTGTTCCAATCACAGAAATCTTCCTTATCGATACACAGGTAAAATCCAAAAGAAGCATTAAAAGTTTCCATAAAGCTGCAGTAAAACCACTGAGTTTAAATGAAATGCTTGAGTAACACGTTGAATTTATATTAACATGACAGATAAAGAAAGAGACTGATAACATTTCAATTGTTAAATCGTTTTAATTTGAGACGCTACTTTACTCAATACTTCAGTGATATATCTACTTCAATTTGATTGACTTTTTTCAATGATACAATTCAGTAGACAATATTCCAAAATGTAAACTAAGATCATTACTCTGGTGCTCGCTATTACTGAAAATCGCATCATGAAAAAGATGTTGAATGTTTCATTGAACATTGTAAGGCTCTACTTGAGCGTAAATGGGCTCATGAAATAGAAGTGTGTAGAGAAAAATAGTGAATTTGGTTTACGATAACATTGTGCAACAGACTCAAAGTTTAGCTTTCCGCGATAGAGTCATAATCTCAGTTTAAAAGCTCAATCATGTCTATTGCTTTTGAATTCGTGTCTAGTTATTCTAATTTGATTTCAAACATTAAAGCGTTGCTGTTGTGTCTGTGTGGATTGATAATATAACAAAAAGTGGAAAAAATTGCTATTGAGATGAGTTTAGTGGTCCCCGAATGGTTGCTCCTTTCTAATAAAACTCGTAGTATTGTAAACAGTTGATATTGATGCATTTCTTTGTCTTAAGTATGAACTATTGGATAATTGCATTCCCTTCATTCTAATGTTTATGTTTTTACATCTAGAAAATTTGAATCCTGACCCGCAAAGTAATTTTACATTCCAAGATTTAAGGGGGAAAATTCTGATTCACGATTAATATTATATTTTCTTTATATAGAGTAAATAACTATATCCAATTCTTAAGTTATTTTTATAAAGCCTTTACGGTGAAGTGTGGTCTTTATATTATAGTGTGAGCTGCGGTATCGGCGAAGCTTTGTACTTGCTGTGCGGTGGAATTTTTTTACAGGACAGCTCGAGCATCGAGAAAACCTATCAAATCATTAGAATTCTGCCAATTATATTCTTAAGACATTTGTACGTTAAACCAGTATCAATAATTTAAATTCCCTATACAATTTTGTAAATTATTCCTTTAACTACCGTAAACATCTGGGTATAAGTATAAGACGATGCCATGCATAAGACGCAGTGAATATTTGACCCAAAAAACGATGTGTACCTATGTATAGTACGCATCTTAATTTTAGCGCTAAATTTCCATTAATTTTTATAGAAACAGTGGCCTTAGTGAATAAAGATGAACTCAATTCAATTGTTATCATCGTTGTATGTGATTATTGCTGACTCACTCGTCTGTCAGTCAGCAGATGCCTGTCAAGCCAAATACTATTCCATGATTGATTGATATTACACTTTCATGTATACATTGACTGTGTAAACATTTACTTATCACTAGTAGTTTTAACCTTGATAAAAAGTATCCATGTATAAGACACACATGGGCATTTAGGTCAATTTCTTAAGAAAAAACTGCGTCCTATACGAGGGTATTTACGGTAATCATTTTTGGACAGTACATTTCGACATTTGAAATTTCTGATTTGAGAGTTTACAGAGAATAAGAAGTCTTCTACAATTAATCGCTGCAAAGTTTCAGTGGAAAAGATAAAAAAAACTTTGGAGCAGATTAGGTTGTTAAGAACGTCATGATGTAGACACTACACAAGAGGTTTGAAAAACACAAATTACTCAATAATAATATATCGAAAAGTAGAATTATTACAACACACCAATAAACTACCTTGAGATCATTGCGTTTAGCTTCCCAATAGTCACGTTGAAGATATCGATCGAGATCTGGATTTGCAGGTGGTTGAGAAATTTCATTAGTATTTAATGTCGGTTGCGATGGTGCAACGGTTTGACTACGAGATTCAGCTTCACTCTGTGAAATAGCTAATGCTAATTGCAATTCCTCCTCTTCCTTCAGTTGCTCTTCACGTGTAGGACCACGTGGGGTTTGTTCCTCTTTCGCCAGACTGCTGTTAAGATACTCCGAAGGCAGCCCTTCATCGTCAGTGGTTTTCTTAGGCGCTAAAAAGCGTTTCATTGATCTTAGTTATCAACATTTACACCATATTGCTTAGATCGTGCACTAAAATAACACAGAGTGTTATTCCCTCTTAATAGATGCTTTTGTTTGCGTAGTCATAGTTAATAATATCATTTTCATGCACAATTTAACTAACATTAAACACGTGAGCGAATAATAATTTGCACATAACGTAGCTGCTCAAATACACCAAATTGTCAAATGTGATAACAATAGATTGTAATAGTTCATGTGCGATCGAAATTCGAAAAATCGCAGTTAAACCATTTTCAAAAAATACTAGAATTATTATTATCATATTTTAAAATTAATCCTTTCCAGTGACACAGAAACAAATCCAGGTCTTATCCTAAATGAAACAGAAATGGAACTTAAATTAAAAAACTATACTGAAAACTTCATATATATATATATATATATATATATAT
>CABFPE010000180.1:949957-960750 GCA_900660155.1 Hofstenia miamia
TATATATATATATATATATATATATATATATGCAAAGAAAAATGATTTCTTAAAATTGATTACAAAAATTGGAAAAAATGCAATATGTAATAATTATAACTCTTTAAATATATTCGGTGACTTTAATATTAATTACTTAAATTCATATGAACGAAATTCTATAAATGAAATGTCTGCTACTTGTAATCTTCGCTGTGTTAATACAGTTTGTCCAACTCACATGAACAATTTAATTGATTACTTGTTTATTAATTCTGATGATTACTTCAAATCCTTAATGTTTGAATCATTTAGTGATCTTACCCTGTGTACATATATTAGTAACAAAACTATTAAAGCAATTTAAATTCATATATGCAAGGTACTATTTATCTTACTCTGATGAAAAAATGGAAAAGGCCATAAAAACACCCCATTTAACTATATTTACACGTTAAATTCTGGACCTAAAATGATTAATTACATTGCAAAAGGAATCTTCAAGGCATTAAACACTGTTGCAACAATTAAGAATCGAAGGGTTAAGATTAAAGCAATTAAATTTACTTTTTCAAACACCGACCATAATCAAGTCCATGAACTAGTATCAATTAAACGAAATTTATTTGATCTTGCGAAATCCGAGCCGACAAAGTCTAATTGGACCAATTACGAAAGATCGAAAAATGTAATTAAGCAATTAAGAACAACAATTTTAACTAAAAATCGGCAAAAATTCTTTAATCAATTAAATTCTACTCGAGAAAAATGACGATACGAACATAAATTTATTGGAAAATGTAAAGGTCTTTCATCCGAAATAAATGAATTAACATCAACAATACACTGTAACCGACAAAACTCAAATACTAAATCATTTAAATTCAACATTCAAAGAACTTGAAAATTTCAATTTCCCATTTTATAAGAAAAAACAAAATTCTGATAATCTCAAACAATCAAAACAATTTTCCTTTAGACTTGCTACGAATTGTTAAGAAACTTGATACCAACAAATATTCTTATAGTCTCCTGTTATTTATTATTAAACGCTTTTTCATATTTTTGGAGAACAATTACTAATAGCATTTAATCAATGCATTATTGATTGTGAATTTCCAGACATAATAAAAAAAACAGATATAACTCCTGTATATGAAAAATTATAGACCAATTTGTATTACACATCTCTTTGAAAAACTTTTGATGTTCAAATAAACGCTAAAATCTGAAAACATTCTATCGCATAAACAATTTGTGTTTCGCAATAGCCATAACACCCAAGATGCAATTCTACTATTTCTCAACAAATAAAGTCTAATATATCTCATAATAAATGCAGAGTTGTTGCATTATTAAATTTAAGTAAGGCATTCAATTCCAATAAATTTGATATTTTGCATGATAAGCATGTAAATTATAATTTTGGAGATAACTCAATTAATTTAATCATGAACATTCTAGAAAACCGACAACAGCGTGTAATGCTAAACAGTAAAAAATCAAGCTATGTTACGACTGACCGTGGGGTGCCCCAAGGTACTGTACTTGGCCCTATTTTATTTGCAATTTTTGTAAATGATATAATAAAACATGTTAAAAACAGTGACATTTACCAATATGCCGACGACACATGCCTAATAAGTATTGCAAAAAATGCTTTTGATGCTACAAAAAACCTCCAAACAGATGTAGAAAAATTAAACAATTATTTTACAAACAATCGACTAAAACTAAATTTTGAAAAAAAAATTAATAATTTTCTCATCGAAGGCACAAAAAAGCCTAATCAGTGATATAGAACTAAAGCTAAATAATAAGCCAATAAAACAAAGTGAGTCAGTCAGCTATTTAGGAGTGGAGAAAGATAATGAAATAAAATTTGAAAAATTTCTATTGAATAAGATTCAAAAAATGACGGCAGGCAGTAGATATCTTTATCACTTACTCAATAAAATATCAATCAATGATCATAAACAACTGATACATGTTTTCTGTTTGTCTCATTTTCAATACTGTTCTTTTCTTTAACTAACCTAAATTCAAAACAACGTATGCTTCTATCAAAGACATTAAATTGGTGTATAAAAAATCTAAACTTTGCACAAAAGCATGACGAAGCACCAGTACATCGTAATAAATATAAAATATTACCTCCGTTCGAACAAACTCATCTGCATATGCTATCTATCTTATTGAAATTCAAATCTCTACAAACATCTCTCCTTTTCCTTAATGACTATTAAATTAAATGAGCGATCGCAAAATTTTTTGTATTTCATCACATATCAATTAAATTGTGGAATAATTTATATTATGAAATCCGAATAGAAAAAAACTATAAAGTTTAGAAAAAAATTGAAACAATTTCTTCTAATAAAACAGTATACATTAGGGAAGGTAATACACTTCATGCATTGGAAACATACATCCAACATTGAGCACCTGCACAAACATTCACACAAACATTCATTATATTATTATGTATTGTATATGTTATAATTATTTGTATATATTTTATCTTTTTGTCATGTGTTAATTTGTAGATTTTTTTATACATATATTGCGCAATAAATTTACTTTGACTCTTATCTTATACGCATATAATCGCATCATATTTCAAATTATAGTACAATATAAAATTTATACAAATGAATAAACGAAAACCACCTACAATTAAAATAAATTAACTACGGCATTTTTTACAAAGACAATTTATTGATAAAGTGCAAGAATTATTCCTATCAAAAGGTAATTGACTAATGTAGACCAATAATTTTTTCTTTAATGTTTGTAAAATTTATTCTTGCTTTGAGATGAAGAAAATTTTCAAGATGGAACACATGAACAAAGAATGATTTAGCACTAGAGTATTTCCGAAATCTCGAAATTTCTATGAATAACCGATCACTACGTTTTGAAACTGAGCTGGATGAATATTCAAAAAATCGTTCATATTAAGGTCATAACAATTATTAGCAAGTATATTAAAGAATATTACATCCAGATAAAGAATAATAGGCAGTAGTTTACATTTCATTCGCCTTTGCTTTGAAAATGGATATCCCCATTTAAGAGCGTAACCTTAAAAGTTTAGTAATCGATGTGAGCACAAGAGATGGAGTTAATATTGAGGATGGATATGTAAGGATTGAACGACACATGCTTGAATAGGATACATTTCTCTTTAATTTGAAAAGAACAGAGCATGCTTTATTTAGACGTGAGTGAATATGGTTGTTCCAAGTAAGATCATTGTTTAATATTAGGCCTAAGTCAATTGCTCTAATTGTCCATGGTAATTTGGCATTGTAAATAGTAAACTTGAAAAAAGATTAGCCTCACATTTAGATGCATTGAATTCCATAACATTCATACTTTACCAATTAACAAAATTGTCTATATCATGTTGCAGTTGAGATGTATAATTATTACCGACATTTAGGAGTTTGCAATCATCAGCATACATAAATGGCATACTGGCAAATTGTATATTGTATACTGGTAAATTAGTGTATAAATGATGTATTGTATATTTAAAACTGGAAATCTCATGTGCTTTACACCTCCTAATTACCTGAACACTAAGTATGAAGAGAATTTTCATTGAAAAATAGGCAATATTTTCAATTTTAGTACAAATCTTTAACATGGTAGAGTACATTCGCTAATAAAAGTACCAAAATCTTAAAATTTCTAAATTCCTTAAAAATTGTTTGAAAATTTGGAAGAACAGTTTGTAGTATTAGAAGAACATAGACAGCTTAGAGTGCTTGTAACTACCTAATAACAGCATGCAAATCTCAGAATGTACATGTGTTTCAAGGTCAGTTTGATAAAATATTACCTGAGAAAATCAAAGTCTTTAAAGTTCATGAAATTGGTTAAGGTTGAATAATTCTAATTATATTTCACTGTACTGAAAAACAGATTGGAAACATTGTGCAGATTTACAATTTTCTAGTTATCTCTTTCCAATAATTTTAAAATCGAAAGTACAAATTTCCAATAAGAGTCGCTAATTGAAGAAAACCTTGAAAGCGTTCAAAACACATTTAGGATAATAAAATGACGTTTTGATATTTGTAGCGCTTGTTGAGGACCATATAAAAGTAAGTTACTCACCTATTGATTAACCTATAATCATAGCAATAATAATCGCATTTGTACCCCTTTCGGGCTTTTTATATTTTCTGGTTTTACATAGTCATTTAATGCAAGCAAATAAGAGGATATTCGAATAGGATACACCAAGTCTAACAAACATGACGGGTATTTTAAAAGGGAATAAAAGAAATGCATATAATAAAGAAAGAGTACCTGATGGTGCAGGCAAATGCGATTTTAAGCTAAAAAAGCATCTGTCACAAACGCGCACATCCTTTTCAATTCCAAATTTGGGAATAGGCGAGGTCTTTGAACTGCATTTCGAGCAAAATGATTGACCACAATTTCTACAATGATGCTGACGAGTGAATGTTCCAAACTGAACTCGACAAGAAGAGCAAGTGGATGCGTCCATCCAATCCGGAGCAGATTCAGAGCAGAACATAGCGTCTGCTTCATTAAACTCAGGAAACTCTACGCCCTCATGCCGCATGAGATTGTACATATCAGTAACAGGCCGATATTTCACTTCCTCGCGAAAAGCATGTGCCCAAGCTTGCACCATTGAGTGCACTTTCGTTCGTACAGGCTCATCACCTTTGAAAAAATTCCAGTGTAAATATATTAAAAAAATGTGAAATAGGAATTCATATATAAGAATTTAAAAAAGCGCACCGAAAATTCAGCTGCAAGATGTTGCATGGATTTGCAGTGGAATAATTTTTTGCTTCTTATTTTTAAATGATTTATTGTAATTTCATTTAGACTACATATCATTTCGATGAGATATACAAGCAATTTCCGCATTGAATACTCGTATATGACGATTAGAATAGAATCACAAAGCGCTTGAACAAATTATTTTAATTCCGAGCAAATTGCGCACGCGTTCACTCCTTTTATTGATGTGTAAACAGATTCATCAGAATGCACTCTATTCGATAGCTGCAAGTTTCTGCATTTCATTCTATTCACAGTGTAGATTTTTTGCTGACTAAGGCAACCAAAATGCTAGTTATAAAATTCTAAAATGCAACAACGATCTGAAAAACGTGCATTCATCTAGCAAATACGCAAAATTTCTTATTCAAATGTAACATTATTGTGATAAATTAACAAAATATAATTTTTGTGCTCTTAGAACTAAATAAATAATCTTTGGACAAAGGCTAATGATAAAGCTGAAGCAAATTTCTACCAGACACATTGGATTACATCTCTTCAACTTTAAAAAACTCTTCCATGACATAAGTATAAATTCTTATCCAAATGAGCAAAAATCTAATCTTGGATTCTAGGAATTTTTAAAAATGAAATATAATGAATATCTAAGCGAATTTCTAAACATAAAACAAATGCAACCAACTGCTGTTTTCACATGAAATATGACTTTTATAGGAAAAAAACAAACAATGATTTCGAATGTATGTAAATGTGTTTATAGGACATTTCATACAATGCAGCTTAGGAAAACAAAAAGGGACCGGTACAGCATTTTGGTTGGCCTGTTAAGGACATATATAAAAACTTAAATAGACGAATTGAATTTTAATAGTTTCAACTAACAAATAAATTGCTATAAATAAATAAATTTGATAATCCTTTAAAAATTTCTTACGATACGGGCACTTCATAATCCTAAGGTGTAGAGAATTAATGGGATTACTTTGCATTATTTTGCAAATTGGGAATAATATTACTTGAAATACTTGACAATAAATTTAAATCTAGATTATGAAATGTCATTGAAAAGCAGGTTTAAACTTCCTTTACAGCCCGAAAATAAATTATTCTTAACCAAAAGGGTTACCATACTTGCGATATTTATCGAAATTTTTCATATATAAGAATAGCTTAAGGTGGTTATATCCCTTTTTAACTCATTTCTCAAAACCTTTAAAAATATTGTTTCTTGTATTTTAAATAGTTTAAATAGGGTTCTTTCAAAAAATATAACAACTTTTGCATAAATATTATGTTTTAATCGCGCAAAATGCATTTAAAGTTGTGTTGTTCATAAATTTACCCCTTAGCAAAGTGTTTCAACCACAAAGCTTCAAAAGTTATTCATTATAATATAGTATTAGGAATATTCTTTTAGTGTATGTTGTTTAAGACTCTGTATATCAGCTTGTACTAGGAACAATGTAAATAGACTGAAGCTTTTAAAGTGAATTTTCACGTTTTGACAATTTGGGAAGTGTTGTTGATGTTTGTGACATTGTAACTTTGTCAGTTGTTATTGTAGAATGTTGAAATTTGGCATTTTTACTCTGTATAGCACTATCTAGTGCATGACACTCTTCATTGTTTGATACTTTTTATTTTTAATGAAAAAATCACACATTTCAGTGAAACATGCCTGCTAAAGAATACCTTTTTTACAGAAACATTTTTAAAATTGAAAAAAATGCATAAAAGGCATATAGTAGACAAAAACGAATTATTCAACGCCAGGGTGGGAAACTGGTCAACACGACTCGAAGAGCGAGTCACTCTCCGACGGGTCGAGTCGCGAGTCATTAATAATTGTTATAATGGATTTTAATTATTTTTGTTTCATTTATTGCTTTCCTTGACACTTCTATGTTAAAACAATTTGTGCGTATTATACTAGATCTTTCTTTGAAAGGGTCTGGTAGCAGCTTAGTGTTAGACGGTGGGGACATTGTTAGCCGCGCCGGGTTGGGTGACGGATGAAAAAGCCGCCAGTTTCCCATCCGGTTCAACACATATAAATTTGGGTGGGAAAGTGCAGAATTATATAAAGCAACCTTGCAACACTTAATTTTGTTCAAAAAATTTCGGCCTAAAAGTGGGTTTTCGTGAGGAGAAATTAATAAGTCGAACATAATGTATGATCGCCCCTTTGCAAACTTTTTCAAATTTTAGCTTTGATTTCCTAACTTTTGCCGTTATAGATAGAGAAGCATCGTGACAAAATTTGAAGCAATTTCATGCAGCCGTTCTTTCCATATAGTAATTTTGTAAAGAAGATATATATTTTTAATATACAATATTGCGTTTTACATGAAACTACTGTTCTTAATCAGTTCCACATTTTATATCGGTTGTGAAGTAGAAGACATCCCATGACTACATTACCTAGGTTTTGACTTTGACCAATCACAAAGCATCATAAAACCAAGGCTATTAAAAAAGTCCAAAAATTAAAAAAATTAACAAATTTGTACTAACTATAATTGAAAATGATGACATCATCACCTATCTAATGACCTCCGTTTACTGATGAAAAGCTGTTCTTTGTGAACACTTTCCACAAGCTCAGACAGCAAGGAAGTTGTATCTAGGATGATTTTTGATAAATAAATCGCTTTTCCACATCTTTTAGTGTCAATGTGAAAATTTTACATTAAATCAAATAATCGAGTTCATTCTTTTCGATGCAATTCACATAAACAGAACATTTTTAATAATATCAACGAGATATAAGATTGTTTGTCTACATTCTAGTTTCTTTCATGATGAAATTTTCGAGCACAAAATCCTAACTAACCCTTGACATTCTATTTGCTAGCAACATCTCATTTTCTAAGACTAAATCTTGACTTATAAACGCTTATTCTGCTATGTAATTCTACAACATTTGTCAGGGCAAATTCAATATTATACATTCAAATGGCAATTCCATTTGTTGTATTGTGATGTTGTTGAAATTTTAGATATAGCACAAGGAAAACATACTTGAAAACAAACTGAGGGTAATTATTAGAGCAAAAATAAGCATAAAGTAAAAATATCATTGGATACATTAATGTAAAATTTCGCAAGTCATTCATTCAAGTGCATAAGTTTTTCCAATTGTTCCAACAATATCATATCATTTTTGACGTTAATAGATGGTATCTCTCTTTCTAGACAAGGCCGTGATCTCCTTCTGTTCAATCGCTTGCTGACTCGCAAATTGGATCTTGATCCTTTTGATTTCATTACGTTCTCTAATTCCCGCTCTACTCACTTTCTCCATTCGTCGTACCAAGAAACATCGCACCCTTCAGTCGTTCTGTACTGCTGCTAATTACATATTGACTCTCAAGCCTCCAACATCCATTGATTCTTTCCCCGCCACCGAGCTTCAAGAAATCTTTGATGGCTTTCCTCTTTGCTGAGCCCTTCTCCGACTTCGCCTACTCTTCCATTTGCTCCTATTTCATCTCCTGTGACTGTCCTCGCTGCCGTAAAACTTGATTTGTTTTTATTCTTTTTGTAGTTTTGTATGCCTTCAGCGGCTAAATAAAGTCATTCATTATTATTTTATTATTAAAAAGTTGTCCTCAAACGAGGATATTATGACAATAAGTAATCTACGCGCTAATATAAAATGCTACCGTAAACCTCTCAATTTAGATGTCAATGAAATGATTGAATACTGCAACAATGGATGAGATTTTGGAGTTGCAGGAAGAAGAAATGTAAGTGAAAATGATATATGTTCTGCTGAAGTTGTTATAGTGCCTCCAGATGTTGATGCTTTGACTAATGAAGATTTTGTAGAAGAACTAGAAGGCGATCAATGGTTGAAAATGTCACCGATCCTCTAGAACTTCTCATTGAAACCGATCTTCAAAATGCGTTAAGGTCTGAAGATGGGAACACTGCTACTCTGGGACCCAAAACTTCGAAGAATAGTTCACTTAAGAAAAGAAAATTATGTCAGTCTACTCCAAATTGGAGAAATGTTGAATCAGCTTATACCAAGTCACAAAAAAGAAATTACATTCATCACGCATATCTGAATAAAATGAAATAGTCCTTAGAATTAGCAACTCCTGCTAAAATTTTTGAAGAGCTGATAACTCCTGAAATTTACATTCATATAGTAAAGGAATCAATGCGCTATGCAAGAACCTGTAAAAATCTCATGGACTTTGCAATGAGTGTGAATGAATTAAAAGTGTTCATAGGCATTCTAGTATTATCTAGCTACTATAAATCACAATCAGAAAGACATTTTTGGTCAAATATGATGAGGACTTAGGGTCATCAATAGTGAAAAATGCTATTTCCAGAAATCGATTAAAAACTTGAAGGCATTGTTCATTTAAATTATAATGCAGAGGCCTAAAAGAATAGAAGAGGGAAAGGATTCAATATAAGGCCTTGTTTACTGATTATGCTTTGTTTGTGCACTTACGAAATATGGAATTCCAAGCTACAGGAACTATAAGAGAAAATAGGTTTAATAAATGTCAATTGAAGGAAGGAAATCACATGAACAAAGAACGTATGATTACAGATTCGATTCAACAGTAAGAACACTTCTTAGAAAAACGAATACAAAATAAACTGTGTACTGCAAAGCCAAGGACATATTGCATAAAGTGCAATGTGACCTTATGTGTTCACTGTTTCACTAAAAATATTGAAAAAAAGTAAATATTGAGTTTTATATAAAGATTTTTCATTTTCTTGGAAATAAAATTCGTTAACTCGATGAATATTAACAAATTTTCAATCTAACATTTTATTTATATACATCAAATTGTGTTATATTATCCCAATGTCCTTATTTGACAAAGGCATGTATTTTCTTAATTTATTGAAATAAACGTCAAATAATTTTTTCAGTGTGTTCAATATTAATATTCGTATATCCTCTCTTACAATCTTAACATAAATCGCAAATTATATATATGTGGGATATAATGGGTTAATATAAAATAATATATTGGTATGATAATGACGCTCGAATAGTAAAAGCGACATCGATAACTTTCCAATATTACTACAGATCTGGATTAAAATATAATTCGATTATTTCAATTGAGTTGATTAATGGTCCGATTATTTTTTCGTTTCCCACAGATTAGATTCTACAATGCAAATGCTCTAATTTCTTCATCAAATCAATTGTGCATAGAAGACAACATGATTTATCATTCTTTATAAAGAATCTACAAATATGATTTCAATGAAGAATTTATTAAACCAAAATGTGATCATGGTTTAAATACATGCTTGAAGGGCTCGAATACAGACAACATATCTTTGGTTATGTAATACCTAGGGTTACAAGATTGCCATGATATTTAAGTACACCTGCAAATTAATTCATATGCTAGACTTAGAGTCTAATTGTTAATGACAAGAATTCGTATGCAAATGTAGAATCGAGTTCCGGCAGTTGTAACACCAATTCTATTTTAAAGAATGCACAGGCATCCGAACAAAAAACAAAAACTTTAAAAATTAAAAAGTACTTACCACTACGAGATAATTCATGCAAAATTTCCATCACTTCTTTGGTGCAAGCTTCATCATGAACAGCAGTGCCACAATTTTTCACGACTGATTCTAGCACAGCCAGTGCATAAAGAGATACATGAGGATTTTTATCCTGAGATTTTTTACAAATCGAACTCACAGCGTATTTCGCATTAACATCTTTTGCGCGAATCGAATCACAGATTTGAATAGTTGCTTCCCAGTCGGGCTCCAATAACCAAGAACTTGTTGCTTTATTAACCAATCTAAATAGGTAGGTGAAATGCTTTATTAATATATTTCGTATGATATAGTTACATAAAAATACATAAAAGCTTCGATAATTTGAAACTAGAATTCTAAGATTACTTACTGATCGAATTTCGAATTACTTTGCCACATAATTGCAAACTGAAAAACTGAAACAGAATTTACTGTTAAAGCTATAATTATGTAAACAGTCAAATAAGATACAATAACAA
>CABFPE010000180.1:960771-971900 GCA_900660155.1 Hofstenia miamia
TCCCAGTCGGGCTCCAATAACCAAGAACTTGTTGCTTTATTAACCAATCTAAATAGGTAGGTGAAATGCTTTATTAATATATTTCGTATGATATAGTTACATAAAAATACATAAAAGCTTCGATAATTTGAAACTAGAATTCTAAGATTACTTACTGATCGAATTTCGAATTACTTTGCCACATAATTGCAAACTGAAAAACTGAAACAGAATTTACTGTTAAAGCTATAATTATGTAAACAGTCAAATAAGATACAATAACAAATCAGTCTTAATAACCACGCAATTTTTATAAATTATTATTTTTGCATGCATTCAATGGAGTAGACTGCGAAGCAAAATATCTCGATTACCTCAATCTTTACTACCATAACTTGCGATTTATGGACAACAAGCTAATAATGTTCCTACCAATTTTAATCAACATAAGTAAATGAAATAATTACCTTGTTTTGATATATATTATCTGACAAAGAGTTCGACGAGGATGATACACTGACCCGTGTTACAAACTTTATTTTCAGTACGAACCTTGACAGTAGTAAAAACTACTTAGATTTTCATTTCAGCATTCTGAAACAAGCTGCCCATGAAACAATTGTTCTATTGATTTTTGCCAAGATGTTTCCAGTTATGATAGATCAATGCATAAAAATGCGGATACAACTCCACAAAATTTGCAAGTACTTATTATTGCCAATTTTACAGAACCTGTGAGGATTTCGCTCTAAGCGCTTCTTGCCTGAACGATGCTCTTAGTTCGGTATACAATAGGCTTGCTCATATCTGTACCAGTATCCTGATTTGGATCCTCTGTTTGAAAACAATTTCCTGCAAACATTTAGCTGTTTTATAACCTCCATACCAGAAATTCCGGTATATCTTAGAGCAACAACTTTATTATGTACAGATTTTTGGTTCATAAATAACGACTAGAATATCCTGGAAAATTTCAAAATCTCTGTAATTGTTTGTTCACGAATAATCCATTATCTTATAAGAGAAAACGATACTTAAACCCTATTTGTCCCCCTGTAAACTTTCTTAAATTTTAGTTTTTTGAAAATGCCGATTCACCCAATTTTTTTTCACTATAGGATATTTGACAATTTCGAGTAAACTTTTGTTTGAGCTTTATTTAAAGTTCCATGCTCGAAATGATAAGTAAAGCATAGGCTTTTCCATGGGAAATATGTTTCTGTCCCATTCCATGACAATTTATGCCTGTCCAATCTCATCCCACGGGAAGTCTTCCAGTGATTCTAATGGGAATACTATTCGCATAGAAAACACTTGTGAAATATAACTAAGGCATGGGGGAACTTATTGAATGACTATTTAAAGAGCAGTAAATATCGAATAAAGGTTAATGTATTGTTTTTGTAAAACAGTATTTTTTTCACACATTATATCAAAATGCGTTTTTACATAAAACTACTCTTTTTGTTCTCCATTTCAATATTTGATATTTGTTTTTAAGCAAAGGGCTTCCCATGAATAGAAAATGCAAGTATTATAAACTAACAAAACATAATAATCTTTATTATACTGGAAAAGTTCAAAACTTCAAAAAATTACGAAATGTTCTCTACCTATCATTGGAAATGATGAGAGCATCAGAATAAAAATGACGTCACGGATCATCTAATAGCCTCAACTTGTAGAGGAAGGATTGTCTTAGTATCGTACAAAGTTTCACGGAATAATCTTTAGTAGAATTCTTAGAAATAACTTATAAAAGTCGGCTTACGAAATGCAAAGTTTTGCCAGATATAAGTTCCTTGCACATTTAATAAACTATGATTAACTGCATTGAAAGGTTGAAACTTTCAAAACCAAGAAATTGAATTTCTAATTAATACATTTTAACTAAAATTTAGCACATTATAATATCAGAATAGCTTAATAATACTTGATTAATTTTTATAAATTTATTGCATNATATATATATATATATATACATACATATATATTGGAAATGTTGTAAATGATAATAAAATATCATTATTGTTATTTTGATTTTATTAAATTCTCTAACAAGGTTTTCCAAGTCTCATATTTAATATAAATTATCTTGATTCTCGAAATATGTATATTTTACTCTGCATTTTCACGATCTCGCTACGAAGAAAAAATTGACTCAAATTTGTCGGTAAATGGAAGATAATTTATCGTAGTATTGCAACGACATCTAGCAAAATATCATTAATGATTATTCAATTTTGTTTATACGAAAACACAATGATAAATGAAATAATTCATTACAATGTCACAAATTTTTATCTTAGTTGAAAAATTAAAATATTTATAACATTTTATAAAGTATTATTTCAAAATCGAAAATGTGTTTATTAAAGCAGTTTATCTTTCAATGTGTCTCGCAGTAAATTGGAAAAATTTAATAATGATGTGATTTTGATTGCGCCAACATTCAAATGTTGTCTATATTAAGTCAATAATCAACTCATTACATATTCTTACGCAATTAACTATAAATATTATACTTCAACTCCAATTCCTTGAATTTGCACACAAATTGGTATCAAAAAATGGGCCTAGTTTGTAATTTCGTAACCTGCTAATTTTATAAAAAAGCAGTTATAACTGCAATGAGAATAAGATATATATCACAAGTATAAAAATATTTATGCTATATAATTTGAAATAAAAACTCATATTTATCAGAGTGATTAAATTGTACTGCGCAATTTGAACAAATTCCCACTCCACCACAATTGCGAAATAATTTACTCGTTGTATCATGCTCATATGAACTATAAAAATTTCTAGAGACTCCGGTGTAAGCACTCCCATAGCACGCAAATTAAAAATTAATTTAATATAGCAAGCTCGCACAAACTAAGCATTAAACAACTTGATTCTTAATAAAATAGAGAAATATTCTCACTACTCTACAGAGACAGACACAATCATAAATGACTGTGATTTTAATTGTCTAGGAAGCATTTCGACTTAATTTAGTACAGAGGATGTTGTCATCTAAAAAATTTCTGATTGAATTGAAATAGGAACTTCCAACCAAAATTAAAAATTGTCTGAATGCTAATATTTATTTGAATAATAAATAGAATTTCTTAATAGTAGGGCACAAGGGCATAAAGATAATGTATTTTCAAGATATTCATAACTTAACTTGGCATTTTGTTAATTTAGTGGTCTTATATGATAATTTCTAATACATGTTTAGGCAATATAGTATGGATCAAAACCCAAATTGTATATAACCTGAAAACTTTTTAATTTATGAACGAATAATAAAAAAACCCTCAATGTTGTCAACAACTATGTTAAATTTCCAAATGGTCCAATGGCATCATAGCATAAATTCCTGCATTGTGCTAAATATCTTGAAAAACTTAATATGTATGCCCTGGTCACATACTGTAGCGACTTTTTTTATTGATTATCAGGGGCTGGGAACTAGACCAGCACTGGAGAACTTAATGTCATGGTAGAAGTTTGAAAGAATTACTATCTCTTAACAGCCCTGATTCTAGCAATAAACACATAGAAAAACATTGGTAATTCATCCTGGTAACTAGTAACTGTTTAGAAAGAAAACATCAAGGATGACCAATTCATATGGCTTCATGCCAGAGTGATATCCAAGAAGAGAAGTTCATAGGCTTGCTAAAAAAGGTGCTACCCTATTTGTCTCATCTGTTATTATCTAGCTCAATAAACAATAAACATCTCATTTGTTTTCTTATCTCTCAGCTCACTTAATAATAGCATGTAATTACCATGCATTCATGCTAGCCAACAGCATATTATCATCACAGTGTAATCAGTTGAATTTGAACAAAAGGTTTATTATATCTACATGTAACCATAGCTACTAACTGTCTGAGAACAAGATCATTGTCTCCAGCACAGAAGAGTGACTTCCAAATTGCAATTATCATAACCAACATCAGGTAAAATATAAAAATAGTAAAGAAAAAGCAAATGCAGTTTGAGTGAGATAAAGTCAATTTTAAACAAAATCATAACCTGTCTTTGTTTACAAACTTAAACATCACGTTTTCCCTTGCAAATTAAATTGAGCAATAACATGTTAGCACCAATTGCTTTGTGATTTAGAATTGAAAATAAAATTACGTTATATTGACATTACTGAAAAGTACAAATAGAAAATGGGCCCAATGTCCCCAAGTGACTCTACATTGTTCAGCATTAATTGGCATTCTAACAGTATCAAAATTTGGGTGAAGCACACATTTATTATTGTGAACAATTATGATTATCAAACAAGGAAGCATATTTTATATTTTTTATATTTTTTTGAAAAAAATTTCTAAAAATCAAGTAACTTTCCAAGTGACCACTGTTAGCAATAATTCCAAATTGTTGCTTAAAATATTTGAATAAGAAAATGCAATTTTATCAATATATGTGGATTTTAATTTCATTTAGTAACTTAGTATGTGATCTTTATTAATTTGTTTCATTAGTGTTTAATTTTTATACAAAAACATTCACAATTGCACTTGAGTCTACATGTCATGAATTTAATTATTTCAATGCTTCCCTATGTTGTAGATGTTTTTTTAGCAGTTTGTAAATTTGTATTAAACCATTTCAAAATTCTATTGTTAATAAACTCCTATCACTTTCTATGCATACCTTTTCAATCTTAGACAATCAATTCCTCACTAAAAACCAAAGTTTTCAAGTTCTTATAAACAGGGTTTTAAGTTAAGTTTGAGTTAATTGGTCTGAGTCTGTAAATAAAAACAATAATTTTAGGCTATTATTTGTGTTTATGAATGTTACATTGATTTAAACACCATCAGTAGAATGAATAATCAATTCCTGGTTGACCTGACTCAAGTGATTTAATACCTAATTTATCAAAATATCACAATGAATAATATTCTAATTGTGTTTGAAATTTTAATTAAGATGAAATAAATTTATATTGTTAGTTTTCTTTAAATTTGAGACATATTTTGAAATTTTTTGATTTCAAATATATTTACTACAATTCCATGATGCATTTTTGGTGGTTTTTGAAATTCTAAAAAATTTCAAATAGAATGAACTCACAAAACTTTGAACAATGCAGATAAGAGAATGCATTAGTCTTTAGCATTAGTTCTGTTCTCTAACTTATGACAGAAAGCATTTCCACACTATCAGAAAATAGATCAGACATAAAAAGCATATTTAATCACTTAAAAAAATGTATCTGATTTTCAGGTATAGTGTATGGGCAGTTCAAAAGTTATTATAACCTAAAGACGCATAGTTGAACTTACCATGTATGAAGAAAACACCAATAAAATAGTGATTCCTTCTTACTTGGCAGGCAATGCCTAACAGTACTACAAATATTAGACATTAAAACCCAACAATCCCCAATTACTTATTCAGAGCATTTAAGCAATTCTATGATTCACATACCATCTGAAACTAGTGCAAAATTTTACTTATTAATCTATGTTATAGAAAAAGAATGGATTTCAAAACTTGATTAAAAAAGCATTCTTGTATCTATTTTACATCAATTTTGATAAGTGCATTTTCTGATTTCTTAGCTAATTTCATAGATTGCCACAGGGTGCTTAGTTAAGGTACAGCTGTTCTTTATCACTTCTCCACTATTTAGGTTAGGTGTAGTAGTAGGGGCTTTAGGTATATTTATCATGCTTTATTATTTGCTTTTACCTAAATTGTATGAGAAATTAGGTATCAAGGTATGTTGCCACCAATTTATTTGAAATTTGGTTCATTGTACATTTCTCTAAGCTTTTATTAGTACTTCTATCAGTTGTTACTCTTTCCTTACAAGGTCTATGTTTTTCTTTAACCAATGCTTCTTAATCCTCTGATTAGAAATGTTGCAATTGTTGTATGATTTCATTCATCATTTTTTTATTACTCAGAACAATAAGAACTTGAACTAGAATAAGCGTGCTAAATTTGATCAAAAAAATCTCAGAAGAGAAATTAGTAAAAAAGCCTCTCAAAAATGCCCTAAAAATCTAATTATTTTAAATTTCAATTACCCTAAAAAAATCAGAATTAGAAAAAACTCAATCAACTTGGAATCTTCATTGACAAAATACTCAAACTTGAGTGGCATGAATTAATACACATTCAGCACCAACATTGCAAAAGCTTGCTATTAATTTCATTGTTCAAATTCAAAAGTAATTTCCTTACACATTAATAATTTATATTAGTCCAGTAACACTTAAACTCAATGAGGAACAATTAATTATTAATTCCTGCTAATGTTTTCCTAATGTTGAAAACTAAAAACAAAAAATTTGAATGAATAAAATATGAAAAATTAATATTTGCAAAATATTTTGAAAAATTTAAAGTAAAGAACTGCACAAATTCAAGTTATACATCTGTACACATTTGGAAAGTTTACTAGAAGATCAGGGTTTTCAATTTGAGTTACTTATTCCAAGTTCAAGTTTTTACATTTCAAGCTCAAGCTTGAGTAATTTTTTAAGAAAATTTTTTCTTATTCTGAATTTCTTAGAGTTAAAAATATTTATTTATAATAATTCCATACTTCATAGGTTAATTATAATGGATTGATAAAGAAAGTGAAATTTAATATAATTCTTAATTTCTGATTAAGTTCAAATTATAATGATTTCTTTTCTGAGTTTTTCTGATCAGGTTTTACACACTCATTTCAGTTTGTGTTTTCAACACTCCTAGTATTCAAAAATTCTGCAGAAGATAAAATGGACACATTTTAATTGCTCAACATTAACCCACAAATTTAACAAGTAAATATTTGTGATTTTGTTGTTCATTCAACCATAATTGCCATTTCAAAATCATGACTGTCACAAACTATTTCACAAAAGGTTAATGTTGATGAAGATTTATGTAATGTTTCTTTAATAAAAAACCAAAAAATTCAAACTTGGATATTTTGTTTTTTTGCAAAAAAAATGTATTACGTCAAGTGATTGTATTTATCTATGTATATGCATTCAGAAGTAGTTCTAGGAATGGACAATATAATGAACTTACTACAAAGAAAGAGGCAGTTAGTATTGAAAATGTGAGAGATATTTTAAGTTTCTCCTGTACTTCTTTTGTGCTTAGGACAAAAGATATCTAGGATATCTTAATTAAATAATTCAATTTAAAACTTAATGAGAATCCCCAATAACAAACACTAACAATGCGAATAGATTTTGTATATTTATTTCGAAATAGCTAACTTCAACTTTGACAACCAATTTAATAGGACATTTTTGACACGTTTGTATATTTGCTTGAGATTTTCTTTAGTTTTGTTTCCCAGTACATTATGAATCTATTAGCGAGTTTTGTTTTCATTAGTATTGTTCATACTGCCACATCTGTAATGTTTCACATTAAACCAAATCAAAAGAAATGTTTAAAAGATGAAGTTCACAAAGATGTATTGGTTAAGGGAGAGTACAGTGCTAAGAACCTGCCATCGGAATGGACTGTTAAATTGCAAGTATGATCTTAACTTAGTTTGTGATTTAGGTGATAATGCCTTAAAGTGAAATTGTTATTTCCGATTTAATTGGTTTTTATATTTTTAGAAAAAATGAGAGTAAGTATTTCTTTTTTATTATTCCAAATAATTGCAATTTACAATAAAAATTAGGTATTTGTGCTTGGATTTAACGTATATATAATTTTTGTATGATTTCTTCTCATTTCAGTGCTAAGTCTGTTAGAAATGGACCATAATAATTTGTTAAAGTCAATTCACACAATTTCAATGATCATTTTATATTAAATATTTATTGTAGCATTGCTCCAGCTAATGATTAGTCTTCATGTAGAATCCATTGCGCATTTGGAAAATTGAAGATTTTTTATTGGTTTTTCCTCAATTCTTGTTTACAAATAAATATACAATTGCCCAAATTTAGAAATTAGACTGTATTTGTGACCTTTAACTAGGTTTGACATGCTTTAAACGTGTTTTGTTTTTTGCAATGGTCTTTAAATGTTTTTTTCAAATTTTTTTAGTTTCGTCGATTCTTATTTTCATCACCGATTTTACATCGCAAAAACCGTTAAAATTGCATTTGATTAAGTTCATGCAGCCAAATAAATGTTGGTATGTTTATCATAATTCAATATTTGCTACTAGTAGTAGTAGTAAACGTTTATTTAATATATATCTTATTCTCACCTGTTGAATATCATCTTGAAGGGTGATACTGGTGGCGTTTCGCTTGAGAGACACAATCATCTGCTGAGATTTGCTTTGATTGAGGGTGAGGCCACTTCTTTCGCAAAAACTCACGTACAACATTCAAGTCGCCTTGTACCATCGAGCAGGAATTGCTGATTCTAGTTACAGTAGTAATATCGTCCGCAAATTTAATGAGAAAGGATACCGTGAAGAGATCTGAAATAAAAAGATAGAAAGAAGTGGCCCGATTAGGGACCCTTGAGGTATACCTTTGGTCATGACAACGAATTTACTTTTCTCTCCACAGAAGGTTACAGTAAAACTGCGACCGTCGAGATAACTAGCAATCCATTTAACAATGCCTTCGTTGATGCCTGCTCCACGTAGCTATATACATTTTCAGTAAAATTTTAGTATATTGAGGTTGATCTGTCTAAAAACATTGTTTTAAACGTTTAAAATGTTCTTTTTTGTAAAAAAATACTTTTGCCACCCCTGCCTTTTATTGGATTTGCAATATCTTAACTAAGTTTAACACGACATGCTTAGTGATGCTTCTCAAATTTTATGCTATTCAAAATTCAATGTCTGAATATTCCTTTTTGATGTGATTATTAGTAGTGTTGATAAGATATATTTGTCACCTAGAAAGACGGGTTTGGATAGTGCTAGAATTACTTTTAATAAATATATAATTAAATGGAATGTAAGCTCCTGTGAATTAGGATAATAGAGCAAGTCCAATAGAACGAAATTTCAAGCAGCACCCCGTGATGTTTGTATTTGAAGGAAGTTAGTGTAAAAAGTTACGGTTTTCAATTATTTAATCCCTTCGGATCGAATGGGTCATATATGACCCATATATTTAACTATGGGATATTAATACACTTGACAAATGACCGTCAGGTTTTTCGTTATTATTTGTTAGGTTCCTAACACCTCAAATCCAAATTCTCATGAACAATAATACATGTAGATGTATTTTTATTTTTGATATGTATTCAATATTTCCTCATCCCTTATTCATTCTGAATTTTATTTTCTCTTATTTTTCTTATATTTATATTGTATCGGAATGTTTGACCTCTGTATTTTACATGTGGTCATTCGACATGGTAACATAATGGGTCGCATAAGACCCATTCGGTCTCAACTGCGGGTTTTGCTTTTTCCGAAATACACACGGCATTTATTTATAGCCCGTCTTGGTAGTCAGTAGTGAAGTGCAGGACAATCGATCTATTCACCTACTTTCTACAATTGATGGTATAACTTACACAAAAAGAGGTAAATAGGTAATCAGGAGAAGGTTGATGGTCCTTTTCCAAAGATGGTCTGCACGCTCAATGACGTTATAAAAGGATCTGAATTAATGGGCCAAAAAACTAAATCTTCATGAGAAGGATCCGTTGAAATATTACACGTAATGATTCTACGACTATTTAGACATTGAAGTTCTCAATGCCTTCGTTATACAAGATGCCTTAGCTGAAAAAATATATTTCCGAAGTGGACATTGGATCCGATGCTACAAAGCTCTTCTGCACATAATTTGCCCGAGCAGTTCAAGTCGGCCTACCGCCAGAAAATTAGTTTCACGAGATTGTGATAGTAGAATCAATTGGGCAATTTTATTAGTTATCATACTGAATAAGCAAATAGAAAAACTCATAAATCTGTTTCTTTTTTTCTAAAATGCCCTAAATTGCATAGAAATCTCGATGGTTGCTATTGTTATCAATGACCTAATTATGTATGCCTCTATTCTACACGTATTCTTGTTATTTTTTATACTCAAAATGCAATTTCATTCAAAAGTATGTTTCCATTTTTACTTTTGCAATGACAGTGGTAGTGCATATTTGAATATCTTTCTAGTGATATTCTAATATTGTTGCATGGTTACAGAATTTCGTGTGGAATAAACATGTAGGCAGTAGTTAATTTAATTCATTATAACAAATATTAACGTTCAGTATTTATCTCATACATAAGGACCGTAGGAATTCTATTAGTTAAGGAAGGAAATTTAGATAAAACGTCGTTTCCGACCGGGTGAGTCGTATGAGACCCGAAATTTCATTTTTCTGCTGCTTTCAAAATTTACGGTAAAGGCATGTTTCTAAAGTAAATCTTTATTTCAGGAATTGCGACTGCAAAACTACAATAAGATATTAAGGAAGAGCAATATTGTTGCATCGGTTCTGTCAGTTATACGGTTTTCGAAAATCACACATTACAGGTTTTTTTAATTGGGTTATTAATTTAGATCAAGGTGGCGAACCTATGGCACGCACTCCAACATCTTTAGAAATACTTAATTTAGAATGTGACTGAATTTGAAATTAAGTGACGTTCAGTTCAGCAAGTTTTATAAGTGTTTTGGAGTTAATAAAAAATAATCGAACACGAAATATAACCCAGAATAAAATTAATAATACCATGGAATGCTATTCCTGATATTTTTGGTGGCTTAAAAAATTGCTATTTTATCAATATTTTCAACTACATATTGCTGTCAATGTGTTTTCAGCATTTACTTCAATAATTGATTATTTGAGAACGCATAGTTAATGATTCTTCAAATGCATGTATATTACTTAATATGACAAATATTGACAGATATAAAAGAATATATAAATATAGTATCAAGAAGTTAGAAATGTCTTTTATAACAGTAAATTCAAGCATTAAAGTACATGCTGTTTAGTGTTGTGGCATGGCATTAACTTGCTAAACATTATTTTAAATATTTTGGCATGTTTGACGAATATTTATCGCCCCTGAATTAGAAAATAGATTACATGTATATTTGTTGAATTATTGTATCCAATTACCAAATGTTGTTAATATGCCGCCATATATAGAAACGGAATTGTAAACTAAGTGACAAGGGCTGGCACATTGCGTCGCATTGGCCTTCGTTATCATATAAAATATATATATATAT
>CABFPE010000180.1:973673-1007030 GCA_900660155.1 Hofstenia miamia
TTTCACTGCAAAATTCGCAAAATATTCAGCAATGTATAAATTTTTTACAATAATTTTGTTAGATTTAGTTTATACTTTTATTCATAATAATTTCGCAGCTATTATTTGCTTAGATCTTTCTAAGGCTTTTATCCTCTTAATAAACTTATTAATAAAAAATTATCTTATATGGTGATAGTTTCATATTAGCAGAAATTTAATAACTAGATATTTGAAGCAAAAACATCAGAGAGTCAATGTAAAAACGATGGTAGTCAGATTTGCTACTCCTTAACATTGGTGTCCCTCAAAGAACAATTTTAAGCCCCTTCTTTTCAGTATATATGTAAAAGTCATGGACACGACAATCGATTGTAATTTAATTCAATACACAAATGATACCTGCATATTCAAAGATGATAAATCCATGCATGGGTTGCTCATAAATGAAGGTAAAACTGAAATTTGTATTTTGCAGCCCACTAAAAATAACTACGACGTCTCTGCCATATCCCTTAATTTCAATAATACTAAGATTCCAACTAGATAATTTCAAGTACTTAGTTACAATTTTTGTTTCGAAAGCTAAATTTTGAATCTCACATTAATGCAATAGTTGGCTGTAGGTATAAGAAATATATCATTGATGTAAATGCAGCTATGGTATCTTTTGCTGGTGTAATTTCTCCATGCATTTATGAATTCTAAAATGAAATTTAATTTTTGTTATAAATACAATTTTGTTTATAACGGCAATATGTTATTTACTTCTCACAATGTAATTGTAATGCTTATTAATTTATAAAGTCATTTTAAAATCTTATAAATTGACGATGTTTGTTCATTTCTTATCACTTCCAATCCCTGATTCAAACCTTCCCAGATCCTAACGGAATTCTTCGGTCTTGTGTTGACAGCATAACAGGTGAACCCTCAAGAATGAAATAGGGGCTATTTTATCATAAACTCACGAACCAGGAAAAAAATTCCCGTGATCAAATTCCAAAAACCTCTATTTAGAAGAAGAAAAATCTATATTCAGAAATTGTTTTAACAATAAATAGAAATACTGATAACAAATTCTGAAAGCGGTGAATTTTTACAATTTCTAATATTTTGATAGATCGTCATCTGAACTGTTGATGTCAACAAAGGTTTCTCAGGGTGCACAAATTAAGAATTTTTCTATTTCCGATAAACTTATATAAATAGAGACCTTTTCTTGATTCTAATATACTTGTAGCGATCGATTCCAACCACCCTTTAAGCTTTTGATTCTGTTTATAACGCATAGCAAGCTCTAAATTTTAACAAACATATCCGCTTCTTAAAACAAACTAAAATAGATATATACTATTTACAATAAACTATATATATATATGTATATATATATATATACGGGCATTGGATAGAAAATTTTAAAATATCTGCAAGGCGCTGGATACAAAAAAATATATATGGGCGCAAGATACTATAGGGAGGGCGCTGGATACGGGTAAAAAAAATTTTTTCTAAAAAACTAAACTCATAAACAAAAAATGAGACCCCTTTTTCAAATGCGAAATGTAAAAATTTTTGGATAAAATGAATTATTCTGGCTTTCCATCAAAAAAGGCAATGGATACTATGGAAATATATATATATGTGTGTGTGTGTGTGTGTTAAAGTTGATCTTGCGAATGACAGCAGTTTTCAGATTTGTTTATTTCCGTGTGTTAATGAAATTAATAGATGTGTATGTTCTTGAAATTCCTCGCTGCTTTAACAGACAGAAATGAATCTAAAAATGAATTTGAATATAACCATCCTAGTGAAAATAGTAGTAGAGCTCTATGTGAAAATGTAGCACATAAGAAAGATTACAATTAACATATTTTTGCAATACAGAGCAGCAGATTTCGAAATTTAAATCTATCTGTCATAAAATTTCATTTATTCGGGGTTTTTCTGCCAGCATAAATCTCTATTTCAGTGAGTTTTTGCTCTTCTAATATGCCTATTGTATTGACGTCATTTGCATTATCCCTCTTAATGATTTACTATTTTTTAACTTTTTGGCTTTACTATGATCGTTTCCATACATGATTAAAAGAGCGATTACTTTTTACCTAAAATATTTGTGTTTTGACCAAAAACTAAGAAATTTTGGCCTTATTTTGACCTAATGTCAAAATTTAAATAATTCCAAGATGACTGCATTTCTTAAAGCCTCTACTAAAATTTCACAAATATTTATAGTCGATTGTAACTATATTTCGACTTAATAATGAATTGACCCAACAAAAATACATTTTGACTTTATTTACTTTTACGCATTTGATACAGATTTGATTTTATGCTTGCTATTTTAATTTAGGTTGTTGATTCCAAAGGGCACACTTTATACAAAAAAGAATCGATAAGAGAAGTAGGAAAGTTCGCATTCACCACTGACGATTATGAAATGTTTGAAGTTTGCTTTGAATGCAAATCTACCTACCGTAAGTTTTGTAATAATTGCTAAATTCTGTAATTTTGTAATCTGTTATACGTCAACAACAATTGAAATATCGATGTATTTCTTAGTACATTACTGAAATATATTATTGTCTACTAAATACCACAATGGTAATTTTGGCACAATATCATTGGACCAATCTTAAGCTGGTGTCTCATGATTAGTCAAAATGAATAGTTTTGCATTAATGTCAAACGGTTTTGGAGATTACATATTTGAAGATGTAATAAGTTGGCATTTTGAAATATATTGCGTTTTTTACTTTATTTCTTTCCTTTACTTGAAGTTTGTGGTCTTCATACTATGTATATTATGGAGTATTTTATAAACTAATTTCATCTTTTATCTTTAGGTTCAGATGGCCTTGCTGATATCGAACTTATTCTTAAACATGGTATTGAAGCGAAAAATTATGACGATGTAGGTTTAATTTCTTGTTTCTATAATATCAGTTACTATTTAAGTATAGTTATTGTCTATTAATTTGTTTAGATTGAAAAGGCGGAGAAATTACGTCCTATGGAAGTTGAGTTACGTCGTTTGGAAGATTTGAGTGAGTCTATAGTAAATGACTTTTCCTATATGAAAAAACGTGAAGAACAAATGAGAGATACAAATGGTATACATATATTTTAATTTAAAAATAACTTTATTTTAGCCTCTACAAATGACAGAGTGTTGTATTTCAGCGTTTTCAGTATGCTTTGTTTATTAGGACTTGCTACCTGGCAGGTTTTCTACTTGAGGCATTATTTTAAATCGAAGAAATTGATTGATTAGTTTTAGTGTTAGTTCAAGTTTTATGGTTTTTACATTGCTCAACACTGAAATTTTGTAAAATAATAGAATTAGTAATATGTTTCTGGGAATTTGTAGTGTATCTTTTTGATTTAGCTTGTTTTATATGTTTATACATTGTATGTATATCAAGAGACATATCTTAGCAAGAAATAATTGCGAAGCAAGGATTTCTGCAATGTGGTTCTGAAACTGTTTGTACATAGATGTATATGGGAAAAACTTAAATTAGCAAAAAAAGTTATTGTGTAGATTTGGCTTACTTAACATTCAATAAACAGGGAGGTTTTTTGTCATATCAAAAGTACAATCTTCCGTGTTCTCCACCATAATGTACGGATGAATAATTTTAGAAAAATGAGGATTCGAAAGTATTGTTTCATTAACATATCAACATATTTATATTTCGCTAGTTAGCATCGTGCAGAAAGTGTACTGTATACATTTTTACTAGTCATAAAATTTTGAATGTCAATGAGAAGTGTTTCAATCTAGTTTCCAATGTTGGTTGTAAAAGCGTTATATAATACTATTCACCTGCTTTAATGATGTTGAGTTTTACATATTTAGTATTTCGGATGTTTTGTTCTGAAATTATGCGCAACTCTCTTGAGATTTTGCCTACATTAATTTTATAATTTCCGCCTGTACAATGAATACACATTAGAACTTGTTTGACAATATATTTTCTTTTGAAGAAAGTATATATATATATATATATATATATATATAAATTGAATTTATCGTTTACTGGATGGGTCATTCAATATAGGCTGTCATGTAGCTTAACACAGTGTTTAAAAAAATAAACTCCAATTTTGAGATATAGTTTAAAAGATACTTCTAATATCAAAGTTGACGTGCATAGTGTCATTGACTAAATGGCACAATCATAAGCAAAAAATGTGTTACACTACATGGCATTTACTTGGAATGACCTGAATGAAGAATATCCGATCTTATGTCAAGGAAATCCTGCTTGAGGAAATGTTCATGACGAGAATTCAAGTAATCCTAATTGTACTGTTGTAATGGCCAATTTCAACCAAATTACATTAGCATTGATTACTGTGCCAATTTGGACAAAATCGTAGTTTCTTTTGTTGTCCTAGCAAGCAAAGGATGAATTTTTTTCAATATCGAATCTTAGCAAAATTTATTTGAGTAATTGAACATTTCTTTAATCAAATTATCGAATTCAAATGGTGTTTAACAAGAACAATTTTAGGATCCTTGTCACCAGCATTTCGAATAACATCACAATTATGTAATTACTTTAATCATTACAATATACTCATTCTTGTTAATGAGTAGTATATTGTAATGATTAAAGTAATTACATAATTGTAATGTTATTCAAAATGCTAATGACACAATATCTTTTTCAAAAAATATTTTAAAAATACAACAGAAAAATTGGTGAAAGAAATTCCAGTTGTTTAACTCTCACTGTCAAACCAAAAAATTGTTCTCAACATAAGGTGTCAATCAAATTTAAATGCTCGGGAATTAGATTTGACTCATCTATCTATCTTTGAAATTCATGCATTAAAGTTACAAAAGCTGTGGAAAGCAGAAAACCCATATAATGTATACAGCTACTCAAGAATCAAACCAAATACAACTGAAAATGTCGACAACAGATGTAACAAACAAGTTCAACCCTGAAAATCCGTATAAACCAAAAAGAAATGCAGAGAAGACTGCTGTGTAAAGCTAATATAATAGTGCATTAATGAACCCATATATATGTATAAATCTTACTAATAGCGTAACATATATAATTTTTTGTGAAAGGAAATTGTCTTTATCATATAAGTCTAAATTTCATGCGCCTGTGATGTTTAAGTATGGCGAATATTTTTCCCGTTTTGTATATTGGCATTAAATGTAAAAATTTTTACAATAAAATTTCAGTGTATTCGAAAAACAAAAACGTGACAATGCAGAAAAAATGAGTTAAAATTTTGTACATATGCTAGTTACCAATAGAAATGCATGGAATTTTTTACAGATAAGAAAACAAAATCTATACATAAACCATGTTCAGTAATGCCTAATAGTTCTATGTAATTGTTTAATACAATTTTAACACAAAAATTCGGTTCACTTCTAGCCTGGTCGTTTATATTTTCGAATTCAGCATCAAAAACTACATAACAAAATTTCATAAAAACCTAATGGGCCTTCCTGAACACCTCCCGGTTTCTCAAGTGAGCAGCCCTGTATTTAGAAGCCCGTTGTTACACCATATTTGGTGTGCAAGCACTAAATACCATTCTTTATCTGATTGGTCCAGAGGTCTGAGGTTTTGACATCACATGGGTATCCTAAAATAGCTTTGGTAAATCCAATAAAGTGATTTTACTCAATTTCGGACTTTTTGGAATTCCACCGACGATATTTGCATTGCTGATCACAAGAAATTATTTAAAATCATATGATCAAAAATTGTACACATAGTTATGAAAGCAAAAAAGAAATCATTGGAATTGATGAAGTGGGATTTTATTTCTCTATCAGCTAAAGATAACAGTTCTGGTTTAACTCATTCTATGAACTCTTTATCTATTGCATCAAGTTATCCTAAGTGCTTCTCTTCACCCTCAACAAGATGAGCTATTACTTTTGAAAATACCATTCCGTCTTATCAATTGGATGTCAGCTTGATTTTAAAAGAGTTTTCCTAAAGGTACAGCATCTGGTCCTAGTCGATTCTTTCCTGAACCCTTACTCAATGCCATTAAGTTTCCAAATACCAGTGTGGGGGAAAATACTTTGAATTCGCTTTGTACTTTAGTTAATCTATTGGCTTCAGGGAATCTGACAGTTGAAGTCCGTCCTTGGTTTTGTGCTGCAAATCTTTTTGCTGTTAATAAGCCTAAAGGTGGAATTAGACCAATTGCTGTTGGTGAAGTGTTGCGTTGACTTGTTGCAAAATGCCTGGTTTATGTTGCCAATGCTGAGGCCCAAATTATTTTGAATCCCCACCAACTAGAAGTTGCTACAAAAGGTGGAGCAGAAGCAATGATTCATGCTTCCAGATCTGCAATGGAGAAGTGTTTAATTTCTGGAACTAGAGGCATGCTTTTCATTGATTTTATGAATGCTTTTAGCACTCTGAATCAAAGTTCTATCCTCGAAGCAGTCACAGAGAATTTACCTGGGCTCCATTCATTTGTACAGCAGTCGTATGCGCGTCACATTAACCTGCTATATGATGGGAAAATAATGAGTAATAAATCCGGGGACCCATTGCTCTTTGCAATTACTCTCCATCTACTTATAGAGCGCATCAGCTTAGAACTTCCTGAGCTTGAACTCAACGGTTGGTACTTTGTTAATGGACTATATTGTGGTAGCGAATATTCTCTATCTAGATGCCTTACAATTATTCAAGAATGGGGTTCTTCTTTGGGCCTTCAAGTTAACTTGAGGAAGTGTCAATTGTGGAGTCCCATGAGATTTACCAGCATAGACTCATATATTCCCAGGGCACCTATTGGTGGTTTTGAACTGCTTGGTGTTCCAGTTGGTGATAACCAGTATATGCAACTGCTTCTCAGGAAATGTTCTAAAAAAGCTCAAGCATGTTTAGAAAGGCTCAGTGAGCTCGGAGATCCTCAAATTGCTATGGGTATTCTTAAAGTGTGCTTTAGTACTCCAAAGCTTACCTATGCTCTGAGATCTATTCCTCCCTCTGCTAATAGTGAGGTTATTTTAAAGGAATTTGATGAATCCTTAAGGGATCCTGCTTTATTGTGTCACCACTTCCTGACATTGCATGGAATCAAGCATCTTTCCCTATCAAAATGGGAGGCTTTGGTATACGTCGTGCCTGTGCCAGCATTTTTTGCTCATTCGGGTTCTGTCTTTAAAGTTCAAGATTTGGTTGAGCAGCTCACCAATGCAGATATTACCAGTTCTGTGGATTTCAGTAATTATCTCTTTTCTTTTCCATAACTGGATCAAAAGAATTACCTCAGGACTGCACCCAGAAAGCTTTTCAATACAATATTGCCAAAGTTCGTTATGACAAATTTTTTAGTCAAGCAATTGAAGTTCGCTCTCTTACTATTGAGGATTCTGGGCAAGGGCTTCTAAATACAGGGCTGCTCATTTGAGAAATCGGGAGGTGTTCAGGAAGGCCTATTAGATTTTTATGAAACTTTGTTATCTAGAGTAGTTTTTGATGCTGAATTTGAAAACGCACTTAATTTTTTTATTTAAGGTCTATGTTGACAAGTACCGGCTGATATTCAAAATATTAAAAAATGTTAATTATTGTGATTAATTAGGTATTGTAATCTATTCAAACAACTATAAAATAAATCATTAATATTGTAAGCTGAATGTTATCTTGATACATATTTTTATGATATTTTAACTAAAATCTCAAATTGCACTTAAAACCAAATACATCCCTATATACTTAGGCATTAGGTAAAAGAAATGCAATCTTGTTTTAGAATAGGCAATTACACATATACACCTTCATCACATGTGTGGAATTGATTGGTTGATGGGCAAAGTGGTAAGACATTGCGTGTCATTTTATTCTCGTTCTCAACAGTTTGTTAATGCATGCTAAGTAAAGGTTCACTTCAATAAACGGTAATTTTTAATTGACTTTATATTAGAAAAATGTAAACCTATGTATTGAGAATGATGTATTATCTAAAAGATATAGTACAAAATGTTTTCAGTAAATTATCTATTAAGCAAACTGCTGTTTTCTGGGGAATAGTTACAAATTTTTTATAAATTGATTATTATAAACATTACATAGGTTAGAAAACAGAAACTGCTTTTTCTTTCTACTACTCAAGAGAAATGGCAAGAGATCAAAATTTTCACACGCAGTCTCAAATAATAAAACAGGAATTTCTACAGCATCTTTTTTTAATATGTAATAACATAAAGTAGCTGTTTGAAATATTTCATTGGATGGTGTACATAAATTACCTCGATTTAGTGCTTCTATCCATCCTGTATATTTTTCCTCAATGTCATTTCCAATTATTAAAAATTCTGCAATATCCTCACTGATTTCTGGGAGCGTTAATATTTTGAATACTGCATAACCAATTATGTAACATAAAATTTGATATTCATGATCAGTAAAGTTGAGATTGTTTGAAAAGCTTTACATGTTCTTGTATCAAAAACTTCTAATGCCAATTTGACGGATTGCATTTCAATTTTCTTAGGATACACACTGGAAAACGTAAGTTTTGATGACTTAAGTATTTCATTAGATTCATCATTAAAGAGGTTTATAATGTCTTGCCATTTTACGCTACAAAGACCAGCTTCTGTTACATAGTTGAGCGTTTGGCTGCATTCAATATATAAATTACTTCTTATGCATTTTAAGACGTGTGACATATCATTCAATAAAAAGAATGACTCCTTAACATTAGTAATTGGATGAGTGACAATAGATTCTTCTTCTGCATTAATTGATCGAATCTGATCGAAAAACGCTTGATTAACTTTATTGTTATCTACACACATGGCAATGCAATTGAAATTTAATTTATGAAGTATGGTAATAGTTTCATAGAAAAGATCATACTGAAATAATAAATTCAACTTACAAATTGGAGAAAGACGTACAACAAATCTCGGTCCACCATTCAAGAATTTCACCATTATTGCGAAAATGGTTTTTGCCTTTGCATTTGGAACATCTTCAAAATAACCAATATGATGCCCATCGCGATATGTGATAAGAGGTTGAACATATATTTCGTCAATCATCATTATACAATTCATTTGATTATCTTTAAGAATATTGTTTGTAGACAATGTTTTTAAAATATTATTCGGATTTCGCATGTGCAAAAGATAACGCCGAATTTGAGCCGGAGAAGGTAAAATAACGTAATTTGAAACTACTTTAAATGCTGATCTGGAACAACAATAAATGCGTAGCGAAATCAGGATCAATTCACTTGTGTATGAGTTGGTAAACTTAATAATAGTAATTGCTCTTTTAAAAATTTAAAATAATCAATTTCTTCAATAAAATTNGGCAATGCAATTGAAATTTAATTTATGAAGTATGGTAATAGTTTCATAGAAAAGATCATACTGAAATAATGAATTTAACTTAGAAATTGGAGAAAGACGTACAACAAATCTCGGTCCACCATTCAAGAATTTCACCATTATTGCTAAAATTGTTTTTGCCTTTGCATTTGGAACATCTTCAAAATAACCAATATGATGCCCATCGCGATATGTGATAAGAGGTTGAACATATATTTCGTCAATCATCATTATACAATTCATTTGATTATCTTTAAGAATATTGTTTGTAGACAATGTTTTTAAAATATTATTCGGATTTCGCATGTGCAAAAGATAACGCCGAATTTGAGCCGGAGAAGGTAAAATAACGTAATTTGAAACTACTTTAAATGCTGATCTGGAACAACAATAAATGCGTAGCGAAATCAGGATCAATTCACTTGTGTATGAGTTGGTAAACTTAATAATAGTAATTGCTCTTTTAAAAATTTAAAATAATCAATTTCTTCAATAAAATTACAGGCATCCTGAGCAAGATCTCGTTTTTCCAAATTATAATATTCTAAGAACTTTAGCAATTGTGGTGACGGCCAAGCAAGTGCAACGCTTTTACAGAAATGCTCCTCACGAATAGTTCTGCATGGATTTCTAAAGTATAGTTACCAGCAATACTGCTTATGCTTTTTGTTTGGGTTTTTGTAAAAATTGCCGAGTATGCAATGAAAGGAGAAGTGTTCTGATTTCGAGCAATGGCATNAAAAGATCATACTGAAATAATAAATTCAACTTACAAATTGGAGAAAGACGTACAACAAATCTCGGTCCACCATTCAAGAATTTCACCATTATTGCGAAAATGGTTTTTGCCTTTGCATTTGGAACATCTTCAAAATAACCAATATGATGCCCATCGCGATATGTGATAAGAGGTTGAACATATATTTCGTCAATCATCATTATACAATTCATTTGATTATCTTTAAGAATATTGTTTGTAGACAATGTTTTTAAAATATTATTCGGATTTCGCATGTGCAAAAGATAACGCCGAATTTGAGCCGGAGAAGGTAAAATAACGTAATTTGAAACTACTTTAAATGCTGATCTGGAACAACAATAAATGCGTAGCGAAATCAGGATCAATTCACTTGTGTATGAGTTGGTAAACTTAATAATAGTAATTGCTCTTTTAAAAATTTAAAATAATCAATTTCTTCAATAAAATTACAGGCATCCTGAGCAAGATCTCGTTTTTCCAAATTATAATATTCTAAGAACTTTAGCAATTGTGGTGACGGCCAAGCAAGTGCAACGCTTTTACAGAAATGCTCCTCACGAATAGTTCTGCATGGATTTCTAAAGTATAGTTACCAGCAATACTGCTTATGCTTTTTGTTTGGGTTTTTGTAAAAATAGCCGAGTATGCAATGAAGGGAGAAGTGTTCTGGTTTCGAGCAATCACATATATCATGACTTCATCGTCACATATGCTTACATTTATAGTTGGAATGTCAGATGTTTTCATACGAATTAAAGAACGAAAAGTATTAAAATCCGAAATTGCATCTAAGCTTTTAAATTCAGTAAGTTCATCTTTTTTACATATAGGTGCGCTTCTCCTCCTTGAGGTCTTTCTTTGTAAGCATGATTTTGGTATGGTTTTGGAAAATATTGATGGGGGAGAATTTGGCCTAAGAATAATTAAATTAGCAAAGCATTTCACTATATTTATACATGAATACTCTAGGTACATTACAATAAATTTATTCAATATTTTGAATTATAATCTACTATTTAAGTGTTATATATATATATAAGTAGTGAAGTCCAGCAACAAAAAGTGAAGGTTGCAGCTCCGTCTTGATACTCCCATCTGTGAGTGGATAATATTCATATGGAAGGGGAATGGAAATCTGTTATTCATAAAATTTCCTAATTGAAGTATAAAGTATAATATAAGTTTTTTGTTATCATTAAATAATGACTAGTTCAACATTACCTTTTACGTGGATTTCCAGGCCAATGTCTATTGCAGATAAAAACGTTCTTTGGAAGGCTTTCTCGACGGTTCGGTATTACCCTTAAATACTCTTCTTTCAAATCAGGAATTTCTGGTAATTTAAAAACTGGAATGTACTTTCTTGTTAATGTATAATTTGATTTGCATTTGTAAATACTGCATTTATTTGGTATTCTAAAACAATGTACATCATATGGCAACTGTTCTACTACTTTATTCATGCAGTATAACATAAGTCAATAATCAAATGCTTTCCATAATTAGAGAACCATAACATGAACGAGCTCTCTGTAATTGTAAAGCTAATATAGCCAATACACATTGGGGAGTCCTTTTCCGGAAAGACTTCAGTTCGTTGTAATCACTTATTAGAAATATATAAACGACCAGACTAGCAGTGAACTGAAATTTTTGTGACAATATTGTATTAAACAATTACATAGAATTATTAGGCATTACTAAACTTAAAAACAAAAGTTAACATAAATGACAGTGTCGCATGATGATTGCAACTGACCTCACCATACCACTATATATATATATATATATATATATATATATATATTGAGAGTACAGATGTAATTTTGGGATATAATAATATACAAAGGTTTTGTTTGAAGGAATAACAATATTTAATTTATCAAAATTAATATTTGTGAACATTTTGAGTATCAGCCGGTACCTATCAATATAGACCTTAAATCAAAAAATTAGGTGCATTTTCGAATTCAGCATCAAAAACTACTCTAGATAACAAAGTTTCATAGAAATCTAATAGGCCTTCCTGAACACCTCTCGGTTTCTCAAGTGAGCAGCCCTGTATTTAGAAGCCCTTGGGTCACCACTTCCTGACATTGCTTGGAATCAAGCATCTTTCCCTATCAAAATGGGAGACTTTGGTATATGTCGTGCCTGTGACCAGCATTTTTTGCTCATTCGGGTTCTGTCTTTAAAGCTCAAGATTTGGTTGAGCAGCTCACCAATGCAGATATTACCAGTTCTGTGGATTTCAGTAATTATCTCTTTTCTTTTCCATAACTGGATCAGAAGAATTACCTCAGGACTGCACCCAGAAAGCTTTTCAATACAATATTGACAAAGTGCGTTATGACAAATTTTTTAGTCAAGCAATTGAAATTCGCTCTCTTAATATCGAGGGTTCTGGGGCGTGGTTAACTGCTATTCTTCTGAAAGCATTTGGCCAAATCTTCTTCCCTTCGAATATCAGGCAGTAGCTCGTTACTGTTTAGGTCTCCTGCTCTATTCAAAATCTAGAAAGTGCCCCTCTTGTCAGAATGGGACATTGGATATTTATAGAGACCATGCTCTTACTTGCAGAAGCAAAGGTGACAGAATTGGTCGGCATGATCGTCTTTGTGATATTATATACTCAATGGCAGCTTCTGCCTCCCTATCTCCTGTCAAAGAGCACGTAATTTAATTAATGGGACTCGGTCTAAACCTGGAAATTTTTTCATTCCTGTTTGGTCTGCAGGCAAGCCAGCTGCACTAGTCTTGACTGTCATCTGCAAATTTCAATCATTTCAAATACCGCATCGAATGCAGGCTTGTCTCTAGGAGTAGCGGAGGATCACAAATTTTCAAAACACTTTAATAATTTTGAATCTGAAGGTTATACATTTGTGCCATTGGCCTTAGAAACACTGGGGGCTTCTCAGCTACCTCAATTAAAACTTTTCGGAAGCTGACACTCCTTGCTGAATCGCGGAAAATTCACAATAGAGATGTGACTACTGCTCCCTTTAGATTTTTACAGTCTCTCTCAATTGCGAGGCAATGTTACTATGACCCTAGCAAGATCTCTAGATCCTCATCACTAGATCGAAATAAAGAGTGCTGCAAATCATATTAAGTTAATTGTGTGAATTTGTTGATAATTTTTCTTAATCATTTTAAAAAGTAAATATGAATCGAAAATTTTTGTATCCATGATTAATTTTATGAATTTAGTGTTAATAGTAGCTAAATAATTGGATTTTGTAAATGTGTAGATGGTTTTGAATGACTGTAATTATAAAAAAGGTAGTAAATAATGAATATGATAATGTAAAATGAAAATAAAGTTACCTGTACTTGTTCACATCCAATAATAACTATGGGCATTGGCTATTCGCGGGTAGCAGATGTATCTGCAAATTACTCTAGGGTATACTAATTACTGATGTTAGTTGTGTTCATTGAATACTCTTAAAACATCCACTAAAACAATTCATTAGCAAAAGAACTGAATACGCTACATTAAAATTAAAAAAAATCCACCGAAATTATTCTCATCAAAGACCATATTCCCAGATCGATATTTCTCATGTTATTAATTAATATTATTTTTTATTAGTTTTGTAATTTGTAGTGTAGTTGACTGTATTGTAAGCTTAAAGATTATTATTATTATTATTATTAAGCCGAGGGAGGCAATAACAAAATTATAGTTTACCAGCACAGCACTAGTTTAGAGTTATTAATCAATTGGTTGTTGAATTTGAACCTACGGATATTTGGGGGATACCCAGAAACTTCTAGCAGTCAGTTCCGCATAACATAATTACCCTCCCCGCACAGTCCCTAGTAGATACCCGCTAAGAAATCGGGAAGCATAAATCCTTAAAACACAATTTGGGAGAGGTAATGAAATGATTAATAGAATTAATGAAAAAATTAGAGAAATATTTCAAGGAAAAATTAAAAAAATAGTGTACTTCTGTAAATCAATGTATGGGACGCAATACACCATCAAAAATGAATAAAGAATTTAATGCAAATGACATCAACTAAATGTTTACTAATATATCAAATGATTTGAATTATGAACAACCTAGATATATCAAAGGCCTTTAATTCAATTAATCATGAATTACTAATTAAAAAATTAAGAGAAATTTATAATTTTAGTGATTCATCAATCCAATTTCTGAAATCATATATATTTGATCGTTTACAATACGTGAAAGTAAACAATCCATCGTCAAAACAAATATTGATAAGTAATGGAGTGCCACAAGGATCAGTTTTAGGACCACTATTATTCAATCTATATGTAAATAATATTTTTAACTTTATTGAAGGCAAATGCATTCAATTTGCAGATGATACTCTATTATATACATACAAAATACAGATTTTACACGAAAATATAATTAAAGTAAAGAAATTTTTTGAACAGAATATGATGAAATTAAATATAGAAAAAACTACATTTATGATTATAAAAAATAAAAATGGAAAAAGTGAACCATTAGAATCAATATATGTTAAAAAAAATATCATTTATGAAACTTAGAAAATTAAATATCTTGGTATTGAAATTGACACTGAACTGAAAATTTACAGATCAGATCAAATCAATGCAACTACGAATAAAATGGCCCATGGAGTTAAATTGCTAACTANTAAAAAATTAAGAGAAATTTATAATTTTAGTGATTCATCAATCCAATTTCTGAAATCATATATATTTGATCGTTTACAATACGTGAAAGTAAACAATCCATCGTCAAAACAAATATTGATAAGTAATGGAGTGCCACAAAGATCAGTTTTAGGACCACTATTATTCAATCTATATGTAAATAATATTTTTAACTTTATTGAAGGCAAATGCATTCAATTTGCAGATGATACTCTATTATATACATACAAAATACAGATTTTACACGAAAATATAATTAAAGTAAAGAAATTTTTTGAACAGAATATGATGAAATTAAATATAGAAAAAACTACATTTATGATTATAAAAAATAAAAATGGAAAAAGTGAACCATTAGAATCAATATATGTTAAAAAAAATATCATTTATGAAACTTAGAAAATTAAATATCTTGGTATTGAAATTGACAATGAACTGAAAATTTACAGATCAGATCAAATCAATGCAACTACGAATAAAATGGCCCATGGAGTTAAATTGCTAACTAAGATTCAACATATATTACCAATGAAGTGGAGGATTGTATTACTAAGATCTCTTATACTGTCACATTTTTCATATTCTACTGGTTTATTTACCAATGTTACCAAGAAAATATTTAAAAAACTTAAAAAAGTCTTTAATTGGGCAATTAATACAATCTGTAGTAAAAACGATCAAAGTAAAATATTAGAAAAACATATTATCCAATCATTAGAATACTTATTAAAAATAAATTGCTTCTTACTATTTTGGAAAAGACCTTCAGTAGAATTACAGAAAAATATACACAAGCGATCTAAGACTTATCAAGAAATCAAATTTAAAAAGAAAATCTTTGAAAAATCATATACCAATTTTACAATTGATTTATGGAACAAACAAAAATTTCAATAAAATATAACAGTATATTTAAGCAAAGCTATAAACTTTTGATTTAAATCAAGTCTTTATCTTAAGTGAAATATCTTCATTAATTAGAATAACAAATGTCCTTTTTTGCTCTTTTACAAGCAAAACACATATGAATTCAATTGATCACAATTTTTGAACAAAAATTTGTATAATACAGTTCAGGGTTTTCAAATCGAGTTCGAGTTACTCGGACAGATTTCGAGTTTTTACGTTGCGAGTTCGAGTTTTTTCTTAAAGAAATTTCCGAGTTCGAACTAGTTTTCTTCTAATTCCGAGTTTGTTTAGGTAAAAACATTTATTGCACAATGCTAAAAAATAGTTATTTGCGATTGGTAAAGAAATTGAATTTAAAATAATTTAATTTTTACGGTATTTTCGATCGAGTTCGAGTTTTAATGATTTCTCTTCCGAGTTCTTAACATCCCGAGTACTCGAAAACTCTGATAGAGTTATATTAAATAAGCCGTAAATTTCAATTTAACATAGTAATATGGATTTTCAAAATTGTAATATTAACTACAATTTTCATTTCATTATATTATAAACTAAGTTTTATTAAGGTTTGTTTACTATTTAGTCAATAAAATAATCAAATTTTTGTTTAGTGTTATTGCTAGATTCTGAATAAGATTAGGGCTTCCAGCGAATGCCTGACGAAGCCATTACCCCCATATATAGCCAAATTTAAAGTTTTTGACAGTTCATATCGTTTTAATATATAATCGCTTATAGTGTATGACAAATTTCATTGTAATAGTGTTTTTTGGTGAGATTTGTTTTCGCTGAAATTTGCTGTAGCCCTTCCCACTAATGAAGAAATTTACTAAAGATGAAAACTTGATTTAAACCAAAAGTTTATAGATTTGCTTAATAAGATTATATTTTGTTATTTTTTAGTTAAAAATAATAATTATTATATGACTTCGTGGTTTTATATACTATATTGCTTAAATATATAGCGCGTGCTATCGCGTGCTACAAATATGCTGAATTATGACAGGTTACCGGTCTATATCGATTATATTTTAAACTTTTTGTGTAATTTATTGTATTATCCATAGTTTTTTTTACCCTAAATTTGTGTTTACTTTGTCCGCGTGTTAAGCGTGTCGCTATTCTACAAGTTCGCCTCTTTGAAATATTTTTTTAGATATGTTTCATAATTGAGTAAAGGACCAAGATTTGCTTCGATTCAATGTATAAGTAATAATAAAAATTTTAAAACCAAAATTGCCAAAAGCTCTTTGAAGGGATTTTCTCGAAACATATCTGTTATTGGAAAAATGTTGATAAAAATTGCAAACTTAGATTTTAAGGAAAACTACCGGTAGTCCTACCATTACAAAGATAAATAAATTAGTAAAAAGTTAATAAGCGCCGGAGGTTGAAAAGTGATTATGGGGTGCAATTGAAAGGACTTCGCTGCACGTTTGTGGGTACGGCGCGCAGCGTCCTTGATTAATCATTGCTGCTGAGTACAAGCTACGTGATTGCCTGTGATGTTGCAGTGGCATGCGTGTATTCGCTGATCGCATTGATTGATAAGCATTATGTGGCTTCGGTGGCAAAATTGAGAGGCCGTAGATGAAAGGATGCTTTGCATTTGCAAAATAGCTTTTAATGCATCGTGCTAATATTGCATATCCAGATTCCGAGAAATAAATTCCTAGCACCCTTGTAAAAATAACGGTTATTTTGAAAGATTTTGTACTGCAATTGTTTTGAATTTTGATGTAATAATACATTGACTTCCGATGACATAATTATAGAAACTGGCTGGAAATGATTGAAGAGAAAATTTGCTGATAATATATCTAAAATTTATTGTTTTTCTTGAGTAACAATGAAGTATCTTGGATTTACCATAAATAACAAACTTGCATTTAAAAAACATGTTGCTCAAATTTATAAAAGACCAATGAGAAATTTCTATAAAATATTAAAAGTAAAATGATTTTTAAATCAAGATGAAACTGAACTTTTATTTAATTCCTTAGTTAATTCTATTAAATCTATGGTATACAAGAATATGCATTTAAATCAGAAACAGTTTTATCTAAGCTTAACAACAAGAAAGCCTTTAAATGTACTTATTAGTAAAGAATTAAATATTTGTACTATTAAAGCAAAAGACAAGGCCTTGTATCAACACATTAAAGACTCAAAAAACATCCACTAAAACAAATCATTAGCAAAGGAACTGAATCCGCTAAATGAAAGAAAATTTAGAAGAAATAATCCACCGAAATAATTGTAATCAAGAACAGTTTTCCCTGATCAGTATTTTCCTTGTTATTATTTTTTCTTTTACATTCTGTAGTGTAGTTTACAGTATTGTAAGCATACAAAAAATGTTTATTTTTTATTTGCATTTCCATTCTATAAAATGATTTCCATTTCCTTCCCAAATTCTAATCCGTTTCACTCTCAAATTCTCTCAGAGATTTAATTTCGAACAAGAGAGATTCAATTTCGCACACTATTTACACCGTGTATATTCAATATTTTTTCAGTTTTTGAGTATTATTAGTTTATTTTGGATATTCAAAGAAGTTCAGAGTTATATTTCAAATACTATGCTTTTCTACGTGTTGATTGAAGTTTTGGAAAACGGGTACATGCATATTTTCCAAGTAATGCAAGCTAAAGCCTATGGCTTAATTTGATATTCAGTGCATCAACGCCATCCTAGAGTGGAAAAAGTGCCTTGTCGACCAAGACAGTTAAATCTCACATTCTCTTCGGCAGTTGTGGTCAGGGAATTGAGATTAGAACAGGATATTGAAAACTATGCAAGAAATATTCCTTATATTTTAAACCCTACCTAAAGTGTAGGAGATGTATATTTCTGGCTTCAACAATCAAATATCATTTTTGAATACTTTAAATTTTCTAGATAAATTATTCAACAATTTTAAAAGAAATAACTAGTTATTTATCTGAATGGCATATTAAATTAGCAAAACACCTAGATACACAATTTTACATAGAAAATCTTCAAAGCCATGGATAAATATGTTCAATTTCAATAGCGAGTTGTATGGCCATTGTTTACCAGAGATCAATTCGTAATGTAATGAATTCGACATTAATGACTACTTTACAAAATTTTTTATACCTTACACATGTAAAAATATTTGACTTTAAATTCTGTAAATGATATATTTGGGTAGCAGTAGAAGTAGTAAATAGACTACTGTGAAGAATCAAAGCAATTTATTGCATAAAAATAATAAACATTGCAAACTCCAATAGCAAATATAAAAAAAATGACAAAAATTATAGTCAAACAAAAATATTTGACAATCTCATCTTTCCATACGAGATAACAACGTCAATAATAATAATAATATTTATTTATAAAATACTCTGTATATATAATCACTAAACAAATAAAGTGATAAGCACTTAAGATTTTAAAAATAGTTTTTTTCTGTTTTAATGACTAAGCTTGGTTGTTGGGATTGATTGAGTTCTTTGGTAATTTAAAGTTGATTTTTCTAGGTTTCAAATACATTTTTACATGTCTTTTAAAGTCTTTAATTAATTTTTCTTCTTTAAATTGAGGTGGTAATTCATTCAATAAGTCAATAAAAAATTAGTAAACGAGTTCATCATATTTTACTTAAATTTAAGTTTTCTATAAGAATTTGTTCCTAAATGTATTTTAGTTGGTATTTTGTTTCTTGCCTTCAATTTGAAAAATACTTCTAGAGATCTTAGTTTTTGTAGATATTCTAATGAAAATAAGAAGTTATCTTCTTTGATTGTAGCTTGATTTCTTATTTCACAGATGGTATTGATACTCCAATTGAAAATTATAGTTTGATCTTCATTCTTTTATTGAGACTTGTTAATAAACAGGCTGAATATAAGTAATGAGGCAATATATATGATGTTATTAGAGTAATTTTCCAATTTATAGGTATGAATTTTAGTTAGTGTTTTGATTCTTTGTATCATTAGTGTTTTCAAAATTTAATTTTATTATATTTTTTTCAAAGTATTATATTGCAGTTTGTAGTGCACTTAATAAATCACAATGGTTAGTTGAATACAGCAGGGGGTCATCAGCATATTCGCCACATTTTACATTAACATTAAAATTGATGTCATTAACATCAGGGTTGGCTGATTATAATCAAGGCATTAAAATCGGATTATAATCGACATTTTTAAAAACAAAATCAATAGTTGATTTAGATACATGGTTTACGTGGTTATGCAGGTCTTTCACGTGCGCGACTGATTTGTTGTGAACAATTCAAATGCGCGAATTCAATGAACCGCGCGTGCGTTACAAAAAATTACATTTTAACATTTGTATAGTGTGTTATACGTACGAGGCAAATGAAATCACCATGATATTTTAATGAGGTTATTCTATATTCTAATATGCTAATGATATTCACCAGTGTTATCTCTTGTTGAAATTTGTAAAAAAAACATTAAAGAAAGTTCAATTTTCAGCAAAATAATTAAAGATTTTAATCAAAGAAATTGAATTTTATTTAAGAATCTTAAAGACATACAAAGCTCTCTTAAAAAGCACGATNGAATATAAGTAATGAGGCAATATATATGATGTTATTAGAGTAATCTTAAAGACATACAAAGCTCTCTTAAAAAGCACGATTTTCATACTTTAGAACTCCAAAAGTCTAAGTAGTGTAAGTAGAGCTCACTCCTTTTTGTGTTTTAAGGTTCCAAATGAATAAAATAATTGAGTTTTCATTGATTACAATCAAGATTTAATTATTTTCCATTAAAATCAATTGATTTGATTATAATAGAATAAAATCATTAATCACCCCCAGCCTGATTAACATAAAGATTGAATATTAATGGCCTTAGAACTAAGCCTTGAGGTATTCTTTTATTAATTATTAGAGATTTCATTGTTTACTTTTACATATTGTTGTCTATTAGTTAAATATTAACCTTAATAAGAACATGCAGATATATTTCAACTTACAAAGTCATCGTCAGTTTTACAAATTATTCCCTCTAAATTTTCTAGATTTTACAATAATTATAATTTTTTAAATTTTAAATATTAGTTTAATAACTTATTTGCATATTAATTAAAGTTATATATGTTATAATTTTTTAATTAGTATTTCATGATCAATTGAATTAAATGCTTTAGATAGATCTAATGATAAGACGTAAATCCTCCTTTATCAATGTGATTTCTCCAATCGTCTAAAACAAAAATTAATGCATTATTCGTAGACATTCTTTCTAAATCCGAATTGTAACGATCGTATTATTTGATATTATACTTAATTAAATGAGGCATTGAGGGTTTAAGAAACGATTTCAATTTCTTATACTGCATGCTGATATTAGAATGTTGTTTGTAGCTATTTTCACTGACCCCTTTAATTGTGTGGCAAAGTGTGTTTAGAAAATGAGTCTTTCAGTGTAAAGCGCAATTTGATAGATGCAAATTTAGCAGCTTCTTGTCAAATTTTAATTGGATTTCAACTGAGTTGTTAACATCATAACTTTGTTTCATCAACATATTGAGTAATATGGCAATTACTGTAATTATACAATTGCATTCTTTGCATGATCATATTGCATTTTAAGCACATTAGATCATATTATTTGGGATACCTAAAAAGCTCAATACACACTTTATCATATTTAAGCTGCAAAATTTTTTCGAATAACAAAATCCATGATTATTTAGAGGATAATTCAAAATTATTGGACAATTTTATAGTTTTAAATGCTCATATTCAAATAGCAGAATCAATTACTATGAGTATTTCAAATTAATAGAATAAATAATATTCCAGAAAGTAATTAGATGTTTAGAAACTGATTTATATGATTTTCTTCATTTTTATCCAAATTTCAAAACCGTTGTCACTGCAATAATATTTGTTTTCACGAGAGCACTCTGAAAATCATTGCGCTATTTTATTGGTTGGAATTTTTCGGAGAGGTCATGGCTTTTCACAAGCGCGATCCAAATTTTATCCTCACATTTCATTGGGTGATTTTGATTCACAAATTTACTACAATGCCCGATCGTTCTCATTTTCAGAACGGAAAGTAATCAATCTGACCCTAAGTTATCTCAGTACAGCCGCGCACACCCATGAAAACACACTGAAGACTGTCCTTAATAATTGCTACAAAGACCAAAAGTGGGCGAAAAGACCGTGTAATTAAGTCAGAGCGCTCTTGCGAAAATGCTCCATTGAATAAATTATTTGAAGAATTTGGGATCATGGAACTTGATTCCCAGAATTGCTGATAAAGAATTTCCTACTGCAGGCTGCGGTATATTAGTAATTACGCCAATGTTATTTTCTTTTATCAGTTTAATCGATTCCTCAATTTTGAGAGGTAAGCAAATCCCTATCCCGGTAGATTTCATGCAGAAAAGAAATGAGGTAATGCATTAAGATTGCCTAGAATGTTAGTTTGCAAAATGCGTACATTTGGTTACATTCAAACAATGATGAAAGCTTAATACTTTATAATATATTTCAGTCGAATCAGATAAATTGTCTGACAACATCAAGCAGTGAAGTATTTTTCGATGTTCTGTTTGAGACTCAGGTCTTTCTTAGTTACATTTAACTCCCTTGGATTTTTTGGTAAGTGTGGCACGGCAATCGTTATCAGATCACTCCAAGCTATGAAATAGAATGAGAAATTATCCTGTATGTTTTCCCAAAGTCCGTTGTTCGCAGTGCGTCTTTCTCTCTCTTTCTCATGAAGCCAGCAAACAGCTTATGAACATTATTTTAGAAATATCTAAGTCCAGCCAGAATTTCTATCAAATGCTATTGATCTTCAAATAATTGTGTCAATTTGGGGATATGTGCGAAGAATTCAAACTTGAAAATCTCGTTTCCATCATCAATCAGACCTTAGTAAGAAATCGAATGCAATAAAAATTATGTGATTTTATATTTTTCTTCTTCATTTTAAATGGAATTTATTTCAAATATTTAAATTATCTCGATTTAAATCAACCAATTCTCAATTAAACTATTACTGGATTACGTGAATTAAGACCATTAAATTTCGATACAGTGTAATAGCATGTGCACTGAAGATTAGAGTGGTTCAGAAAATAGTCCAAAATAAGATTCATTCTCTCATAAAATGAGATATCATTAAGAATAGCAGCACTAATTGCTTAAAAAGAATTAAATGAATTCATAAATAACAATTCATTCAATCGTTAAAGCGCAGTTAAAGCATGATCATAAATCCTGCTCAAGATACGTTAACATAAAATAACCCCTGCAATGAATTTTACTTTGCCTATGGTTACAGAAGTGGCTTCACTGTGTTTAGTAAAAATTTTCTTAAATGTTGGTGTAGCATTTCATTTTTGGTAGCTAAACTAAAACACCATTTATAATGGGTTATAGTGACAGATGTATACTATATTCGTGAAAATCATCATAATTTAGATTTTATAATTTAGACAAGATATTTTAAATATTGATTTACAAAAATAACCCGAAACAATATTTTACAAATAAAACAAAATATATTAAGTACAAAATCCCACGAATAAAATTTGAAATTGAAATGACCTAAACGAATAAAGCATTAGCACACAAAATATGACATTACATAAATTAAGAAATATTTTCTGGTAGAGGTCTAAAATCAATAAAATGAAAAATAAAAAGATTGATAGATAATATAATACTAGAATGAAAAATCGTCTATTGAGAATAACATACTATATACAAGGAAATTATGGCAATTAAAATGAAGTTCCAAAACTGAAGATCAGATAACTGAAACTGAATTCGGCTAAAAACAAATATCTGCAATTACACAATTTTGTGACGTAATTAAATATTTCAAGACAGATGTTTCATTCTAGCTAATCATATCGAGAGAACAAAACGAATAAAGCATTAGCACACAAAATATGACATTACATAAATTAAGAAATATTTTCTGGTAGAGGTCTAAAATCAATAAAATGAAAAATAAAAAGATTGATAGATAATATAATACTAGAATGAAAAATCGTCTATTGAGAATAACATACTATATACAAGGAAATTATGACAATTAAAATGAAGTTCCAAAACTGAAGATCAGATAACTGAAACTGAATTCGGCTAAAAACAAATATCTGCAATTACACAATTTTGTGACGTAATTAAATATTTCAAGACAGATGTTTCATTCTAGCTAATCATATCGAGAGAACAACAAATTAAACTTGACGATAGACCGTCTGTTGTTAAAAACAATTAAAAGATATATTATGGTGCCAATTTTTTAACAGATTATACCAACAAGTCAACAACTCAGCTAAAATGTTCTTATAATGTTTATGTTGATAGTTTCGGCAAGATTATCTGTTATGTTATGATTTTAAGAAAATGCATTTATTGTATTAGTAGCAATGAAATTTACACTTCCTACAGTTAAGAAATGTAACTGATGACAATTGAGTTCTGGAGGAACCATTTGATCGCACAAAAAGCCTAAAAGTAGTATGAAATTCGTTGAGAAAATCATGTAATGTTGAAATATATAGAAATGTATGAAACACACCTAAAATAACTTTCCCATATTAGCTTTCTCAGCAAGAAGGCGATTAGCTTGAAAAAGCATCGAATCGAGTAAGCCAGCAACTGTGAACACTCCTCCGATAATAGCACAAACGTTGGTCAGAAAATGGGCAAGGCTATGTCGCATGAGACGCAATTGTATCATAATTGGGGAGAACTCATATGCGAAAAATATTCCTGGCAATCCGTTAGGATTGTTATTAAGCGTAATATTTTTCATATGAGCTGTTAAAGAATATTGATAGCCGTTTATTGGTGGTTCTTGAAATGATATGTAGCGCGTTGGCACAACCTAAAATATTTTTAATATATAAAAATCTTGTTAATAAGAAAAATCTGCTAACAATTTAGGCGTTAAAATAATGCTTGCAATCTTATTTAAAGCATTCAAAAATAATGAATGTACGCCTTAAAATATCTATTTCTATTTAGAGATATTGGAATAGAATATTTTAAGGGTAATATACCATCAGTATTACAAAAACATTGATGAAAATGCATAAAATATTGTACCACTTAACTTACAAAAACCACAAGCTTCCAGAAGGTAAAGCCAATTTTTTGGATGCACAGTCTGTTAAATAAGACGTATTAAATATATATTAGTATTCAGAAAAACCGAGACAATAGAGGCAACAATAAAATAAATTTCGTTGTCAACAGCCCTGCAGCTATGCAACTATTTTTGCCAAACAAAGATACCCTCTAAGGTGATTAAGGCTGATCCCATTGAAATTTAATTGACAAGTCATCAATTCATCTTTTAAAAAGTGACCACATCAGCTATATTAATTGTACATGAATACTTTAGTTTCTCCTGACGTATTCGAATTAATATACAGTATCAACAACAACTTTTCTACAAAAGCCGATTCTTGAAATTGAAGGGAACGAAAGCGGGTGTTCTGCTGCGATGTTCACAAGAAGCTTCTAGATTTGAAGATGACTAGAAACCCGTTGATTGAGATCGCAATTGAGAAGTACAATACGCAAATGAAACTGACCTCGGAACTTCAATTGCTTTTCGATGAATAATACAACCCAATAGAAAATCGGATTTTCAGAAAAGCGATAATTGACAAATATTCATTAAATACCATTACAGTGCAGTGTTAAATACAGAATTTCCAGAAAAACGACTTTATTTTCACGAAATCGAGGAATGTTTCTGGTGGAATTGTTTGATTTAAATTAATTAAATCAATATTTTAAAAATATCAATGGCGAGCAAATAAATCAAATTATTTGAAAGTTACTTCAATTTGGAAGTATTCTGCATTATTTCGTTTTTCCTTTCAAAGTTTTGATTTGCGTAGAGAATGAAGCAGCTATTTAATCAATGTCAAAAATTAATCTATCCTTATCACAGGTTTCGCAAGCCCTAGCAAAGCACCATAGCGATTTCACAATTGTTCCACAATCCTTTTTGAAATGTTATGATGGGTCTCTCAGCATCCGTTCAAATTGACGTTCATATAAGGCCTCATTGAAGATCAATGTGGCTATATTTAAAAATAATGTATTAATTCAAAGTATCTAAAAATTAAATATTAAAATATTAAGAGACTTAATGGTCTTGCGCATTCCAAAAAACTGCCACTGAAAAATTTGATAAACTGTTCTTCGAGAAGGCCACCAACAAGGAGACGCGTAGAGAAGAATGGCGCGAGGAATGGACTTGAACAAAGAGAGCTTCACAGCGGACGAGGTATTAAAAGGAACATTACGGAAAATGGCAAATAGCGAGGAATTAGCTTTGCGGAGACGCAAAGACACATGTCCAGTCCAATTTAAGTTTGCAGCAAGTTGAACTCCAAGGTTGCCAACTCTCACGCATTCAGCGTGAGACTCACGCATTGGACGCTGACCTCACGCACGTTTCCGCAGAGGCATTTTTCTCACGCAGAGTTATTTGTCTCACGCATAGTTCACGCATTTTGGTTAAATCCCAAACATTCAAACTTTCACATCGACATTTCTCCCGGAGTAATCAATAAGTCCCGATCGGAAGAAATTTTCTTTATCTACCGCTTATATCTCAATTTCATTGACAAACACGGTTTAATTGGTGACTCATGTCTTGCTGTTCTTTTATTGAAAGCATGAGCGGCCACGACTTTGCCCACAATCTCAAGTGGCTATTATGAAACGGAAACGCCCAGGGGGTTTGTTTACTCGAAGTAATTAATGATGGACGCCATTACTAGTGGCGTGTGGATTTGGAACAGAACCCCCTGGCGTGAGAATTTAGCACGCGTCTTGTTTCAACGAGGCATATTGTGATAAATTTGTCTGAGGTGCGGTGGTCGAACGTCTCATTTCGAGTAGAAAACAAAGCAAGGTGATTTGTGGAGATTTGTGGATTGTGGAGAAACTGGTGAGTAGTACTCTTGTTTTCAATGGCTTCTACGGACAGTCCACCGCCAAAAAAGTCCAAAAAGTCGTACAGTTGTTCGTATAAAAAAGACTGGGAAAAGACATTTCCTATCAGAAGTGTATCAAAAGAACCAAATTCTTTCTTCTGTATGCCGTGTAGTAAGAAACTCTCATGTGCTAAAATGGGAAAACGTGATGTCGAGCGCCATTGTGATCCTAGTTTGACAGAATCAATACACAACAAAAACGTCAAAGCGGCGAAAACATCGACCCAAATCCCTTTTTCGTCTTTGGCATCCACTTCCAAACATGATAGTGCAGTCATACGTGCAGAGGTTATGCAAACGGAATTTCTCGTTCAACACAACATTTCACTGAATGTCGCAGATCATTTGAGTAAATTCTATGCCCGCGCATTTCCTGATTCCAAAATTGCCAAAAGTTTTAGATGTGGACGAACAAAATCTACATGCATTTTAAATAATGCTCTAGCACCAGACTTGAAGGACTACATCGTAGAACACATGTTAGCCAATCCGTTCTCTCTAGTCAATGACGGCTTGAACGATAATAGTGTCAAAAAGATGAATGCAACATGTGCTATGATTTTTAACGTCAATCGTTCGAAGAAAGTAGAGTTGCGTTTCTTCGGAATGTGTTCAACAAGTCGTGAAAACTGCTCTAAAGCTGAAACATTGTTCAATGCAATCGATGGAGAAATGTCTAAGGCAGAGATTAATTGGGACAATTGTGTGAGCGTTGGTGTTGACAATACAAATACCAATGTAGGCGAACGCAATTCAATCAAATCTCGCGTAAGGGACAAAAATAAGGCAACATATATTGCTGGCTGTAACTGTCATCTTGCGCATCTTGCAGCAGGTTGTGGTGGAAAGGCTTTTGCTGAAGTGACTGGCTTCGATGCTGAAGATCATCAAGTTGACCTCTACTACTACTTCAAGAAAAGCACACGACGCAAAGGTATTCTTCAAGAGTATGTTGACTTTGTCGGAGAAGAATACGATGAGATAATTAGATTTGTAAAAACTCGTTGGTTGTCTTTAGAGCTGTGTTGCAGCAAAGAATTGAAGAAATACGAGGGTCTGAGATCTATGTTTGAGAGTCGTCCCAATGATAGCAGCAAGGAAGACACAGGCGAAGAAGAGGAATCAAAGAAATCGGCAGGAGCAAGGTTTAAACGATTAAAGAAAAGTTTCACGGATCCAATGACTGAAGCACATCTTCAGTTTTTTTCTACTGCCCTTCTCCTATTCACATCCTATAATCTCTTCTTACAGAGAGCTGACCCGCTTGCTCATTTGGTGTATCCGATGACGAAAGACCTTATTCAAAAGATAGCTAAGAGGTTCCTGAAACACGAAGTTCTATCTGAACTGACCTTGGAGTCATTAGAAGATGGGAACAATTACCTGCCACTCGAAGATATACATATCAGACTGAGTTGCATCACAATATTAGCAGATTTGCGTGAGGGTCGCGATGGAGACTATATTTCAAAGAAACAGTACGAGGACTTTCTCTTTGCTTGCCAATCGTTTTATAAGGCGAGTCTTCAATATGTCATGAAGAAAATGGACACGAATAACGAGTTTTGGGAGAACGCAACATGGATCAACTTTTTCCAGCTCCAAAATGCAACATGGGCAAATGTGAAATATTTTGTTACTAGATATAGCAAATTATTAAACTTCACAGAAACAGAGTTCAATTTACTGTATGATCAGTTTTTTGATTACAAGTCGTTATTGGATAGTGATGTCAACCTCGAAGAGGCAAAGTTACACCAAGGTAAAGCTAGAAATGATACCGAGGGTGAAGCTGTTGACAGTAGTAAAAAAAGTCCAGTACAGAATGGATACCATCTGGCATCAACTGCAGGAAAAGTCCTCATCTATTGGCGATGACTTTCGTTTTAGATTACTGTTTCGTGTTGCATCGATCGTTTTGATCACACCCCACTCAAACGCAGGGATTGAGCGTGTGTACTCACTCGTAAATAAGAATAAACCCGAAGGTTCTGACCGTAACAGAATGGATATTGACGGAACACTTACTTCAATTGTTGGTGTAAAGTTAGGTCGTCCAGAATCTGAAACATGTTGTTATCAATTTGATCCATCTAAAAAGGTTTTGGATGCTGCTAAGAAAGCTACAAAGCGATACAATGATGAGCATTGTAAGAAGTGAAATGATTGTAATTACTGTAAATGGTTACGAGACTGTCTTTTATCTTTGATATTTATTCGCGCAACCCGTCTTTTGTTAAAAAGAGTTCTAGTTTAATTAACGTGTTATTATATTTCTATTTTGTTTTCGAGGCTCAGACGAGGTTAGAAAAGCATAGACTCCGTTTATATTTCTCAAAATGTGCAAAAGTTTGTGTTGAACGAAAATGATAGTAAGTGCCGTTTTTCTTCCTCGTTTTCAACATTCTTTTTTGAATATTATAAAAAATCTGAACTTCTCCAGGTTGGCAACTATGATCTTCATATCAAACGGAATCAATTAATGCCCTAACTTCTGCTTGCATTACAAACTGCCCACATTTTCGAACAATTTTGGGTAAGTTCATTACGAAATTTTGAAATCTTTGGAAATGAAACACCAGCTATGCGTGAACGTAATGGTAAATAGCTGTGCAAGAAACTATTTCATACATGTAATAAAAAGTATTAACTATTTTCAATCAAAATTTCGATTTTTAATGTTTTTTTCACAAAATTCTCAGAGTAAAGCCAAGTCCTGGGAGCAAAAAGTTAATTTAACGATGTATTTTTAGGTAGATCGATCATCCAAGTCCTGTTGAGACGCGCCATTCACAAAGTGCGCGCAGGGTGTTANGCAAACTCAATTTAGTATCGAAATGATATGAAAATTATAGGTTGATATGCATAAATAAATACAATTTCATCATAATCAACAACTATCAGTCAAGTAGACATCTCTTCTGGTAAATACCGTAGTAAAGAATGTCTTGGTAGTTCAAGGATNATTTAACGATGTATTTTTAGGTAGATCGATCATCCAAGTCCTGTTGAGACGCGCCATTCACAAAGTGCGCGCAGGGTGTTAATAACATAAAATTGGAAAATTATTGACCTAGAGACACACAAGATAGTTGCAAAGTGCATTGCAATATTATTTGTCATGCTAAATAAGATTTTATATAAACATCTATGTAAGCAAGAGATGTACACTATAAATTATGTTGCCGTGTGCCAATGAAACTGTTGAACAAGTAGTATTTGTCAATAATATAGAATTTCATAGAAATAAGATTGTATAGAAAAAACATTCTCGAAATGCTAATAAGATTAAAGCGTTATGAATCTCTAAACGAGTCTACAACGAGTCTACACATGAACCTAACATTATTCATAAATGCAATACTTGGGTTTCTAAATGACTGTTGCTATAAACAAAAAATTATAACAATTTTTAACCTTAAAAAATGTTTTCCTTTTAATAAAACAAACTCTTTTCCACATTTACAAAAATTGTGAGATATCGACACATCTATTGAATGTAATGTTGAAAATTCGTACTAAATTGAATTGCTGTGAAAATCCAGATTTTTGAAAAAAATTTTGAATTCTGTCAATACCTAATGTTCAGATAAATCAACAATAAATTTTTCTATATGTAGATAGACCTCCCAAACGCAATAAGGTGTGCCTCATCGAAGGCATTTAAATTTTTTTCAGAATCGTGAAAAATTTCAAAAATTCCCAGGCGGTTAAGAATGATATAAACTGAAAACAGAGCTCAAGCGAAAAAATATCCGATATCGAGTTTAATGAAACTGTCTTATAATTTAAAGAAATTAAACAAATCATTGTTGATCCATGTTTAATTTAATTTAGATAGTGGGAGTACATGAATGTTCTGTACTGCCATTATATATGGTGGCGTCATCAAAAATTCCAAACGTAAGCATGGAACACAAACACAACATTGACCACAAAAATTATCGTTGCTGCTATGGTTATAACAGAAATCCGGAAAAAATTACCTTTAAGTAGTATTGAAACATAACATTGTTAAATGAGAAAGCGAAAACACTGTTTCGAAGTGGGTTAGTCTGTCCAGGAAATTCAGAACCAAAACGTAATTCATCAATGCGATGACTGGTGTTGAATTGTTTGTTAACAAATCCACTTATGTCATGTACATGTGAATGACCAGCTTCATAGCCTCGGCCTACTCCTATGTGAAAATTACCAGTAACCTTTGATACCTAAATAATGTCTGGTAAATATAAACAAAAAAATACCAAAGATGATATAGCAATGAAATTCAATAGTAATTAACTCTATAAGTACAACAAATGAATTGAAACATTGAAGAGAAATTGGGAAAAAATTAGCTTACAAGAAATGTACTTAAGGAATTAATGCTGTCGCATTTCACTATAAGTTAAAATACTCAATCTTTAAAAAAATGAATACCAAGAATTTCAGGAATAACAGGCAATTAATGTAACCCTTCGACAACCAAATTGGGTGCACGTGAACCCCATCAGTAGATGTAGTTACCAAATATATTGATATGAAAATTGAAACTGACTGGCAACAGGATGTAACATTATTTTAAGCAATTTGATTTCAAAATCAATAGCATTGCTATTTTTGAAAAAAAAATGGTTTGCACTTTATTCATTCAGCTATGCTATCATATACAATTTCTCCTATTCTTCTCATGGTGATGCCTTCCAAATGATTTTTTATTAATATTGCATTTTTTCATTTTCACTTACTTTACAAGAGAATAAAACATGCCATTGTGTCAAAATGAGATTGAAAAGAGCCGCTATTTTAGTTAACGCAAACTCAATTTTATCGAAATGATATGAAAATTATAGGTTGATATGCATAATTAAATACAATTTCATCATAGTCAACAAATATCAGTCAAATAGACATCTCTTCTGGTAAATAACGTAGTGAAGAATGTCTTGGTAGTTCAAGGATTAAGGCAAAATTCTCGTAGTCGTTATTTGGGAAATGAAACTAAGTCATGGGAATCACGAAACAAATGAATATACAGATTACTTTGCGAGTTATTTAAATATCTTGGTGAATTAAGCGGCTATTGTACTTATGTTTTGAGTGATGATATTTCAGGTTGTGCCTGAAATAATTCTGCTTCCTAAGATGCTAGAACGAAAACAACAAGGTCCGAAAGAGATCATAGTAGATTAGTAGATGTTGAATAGCGGAAGACTACTTTTATGCAATAATTAGCATTGAGAACTCATTTGACTAAACATGTATCTGCAACTTTGAATACCCTACATCTCTGGGAACAAAAAACAGTAAGAGCAAAGACGGTTCAAGATACGAAAAAATTGAATAATTGCAACACTTCCCAATGCTGATGTAAGTGCTACTGGCAGTGGCGTACCAGCAATATTGAATTAGGGGAGCAAGATATCGGAGGTGGGGCTCAGTTGAAATTTCATATATATGACATTTTTCAATTTAAACAAAATACAAAATAAAGACTAACGAACGACCTTATATCTACAGTAAATGCTGAATATGTGAACCATTCTACTCTAAACCAAGTTCACAATGGTAAGGTAAATTTCATCAATATTTATTGATTGGATCTCTGCTTTGCGGATGGATTTTTTTTCGTTATAGCTGCATGAGAATTTCGATATGCCCAATTGACACAGCTCAACGCAAAAAAAACAAATGGAGCCCCAGCTTAACTACATATCATACCACAAGTTTGAGCAAATTAAAAGATATTAACAACTTTTCAACATGATGTTGGCACCTCAATTTCATAATTGCTTTCAAATAAGTTTCATGAGGATCGTGCGATTTGGAGGACTTGGACTCGTTTTCCTCCAGGTTCTCTAGATATTTCACCTGTTAACTATTACTTTTGGGAAACTCTTAAAGGAAATATTTCATCAGTTTAAACACCAGTCATTGAAGCTTTGAGAAAAAAATCAGGACAGAGATGCAAACAGTAAGAATTGATGAAATTTTGAGAGCAGCGTTAAAATTTACGTCATCTTTGTAAAGTTATCTTGGAGCAGCATGAGTATTTACTGTAGAAATATTATATTTTCCATTTAAATCTACCGTTATGGTGTATATTGTTTCATTTAAATTGAAAAATACATATCTGGACAAAGCATCGTCTATAACTATTATTATTATTATTTCATTTCTTCTCACAGCTTCATGCTGGTATCCCTCTCAGCTCGGGGAACTCACCAGTTCCCAGCGAGTCTGGGAGCTTTCCTCAGGACTCTAGCTGTTCCTAACAATGCTGCCTTCTGTGCTACTGCTCCTCCCCACTTTGGTACTGCCAACTCCTCCAAGTATCTTTTATGTTTCTTACTCACTGCTCCTAATGCTCCTACAACTACCGGGACTACACAGCCTTTCTATTTCCTCTGCCAACTCTCTATACTTGTCTATCTTCTCTTTCTACTTGCTTTCTACATTCCTGTCCTTTGGCACTGCTATGTCTATCACTGTTCCCAATCTTTTCTCTTTGTCCACTACTACTATGTCTGGCCTCGGTGCTTCTATCACCTTGCTGGTCTGTATGTTGAAGTCCCACAGTATCTTAACCTTCTCATTTTCTATAACGTCCTGTGGCTTGTGCTCATACCACTTGTCTCCTGCTTCTAACCCATGCTGGCTGCTCAAACTCCAGTGAACCATTCTTCCCACCTTGTCATGCCTGAACT
>CABFPE010000180.1:1013024-1024813 GCA_900660155.1 Hofstenia miamia
ATAAAAATAGGCCTTGTGGTTTATGCGTGCCCGTATCCTAAGCCCGTTATACCCATAGCTAAAGGTTATATTTAACAACCATAGTTACTATCAATGTAACTTAATGTCAAATGAAAATTTATTACTTTACAATTATAAAGTCAAAATTAGTCCCGTTTCCAGTAGAAGATTTTTGCAACGCGCGCAGTCAAATTCATTGGCAAATAATGTATCAAATCGCATAGACATTATTGACAACACATCACGTGCTATGAAACTACTTTCCATTGTCTGCTGCAGGAAGGTGGCAAGCTACGCGCATCTGTGGGACCCAATATCTCATAGTTAGGGACCTAGTGATTTTTCTAGGATTTTAGTTTATCTTTTATAAGTTTTGTAAATTTTTCATTTTTAGGTAGCAAGAACTTGTACTTCTTAGTTCAATTTTTAAAGGTCGACTTTCTTACTAAAATGGCCCAAATCTCGATGGATATCAAAGAAATCTCTTTCGGTCCTGCTTTATTCATTTATAAACATGGTAATATACTTCTAGAAATATAATATTCAGCAATATCATACATAGACTATGGCAATTTTTATTCAAGGACTTCTATTGAGTGATAAAACAGAGCCAGGAGAGTATAGAAAGAAATACGCTATATCTCAATAAATATGAATGATATTGCATTGGAAAGTGTTTCATCCGTTTTTAAATTTCAGAGCTAGAAGAGAATTTCTTTTATTGTATTTAATATGGACTACCGTATTTATAAATGGATGAATTAATTGATGTGACACAAATTAAAGACAAAGGATCTTGAAAGACATATATATCTCACTAAATATTTCAGATATTGCTCTTGCACCCGTTTTTCTTTTTAAATTTTAATTTAGGTCTAGAAGGCTAATATTTAACAATTTACATCACGGAGTATTGTATCTTAAATGAATTTCCCTTGGAAATTAGTGAAAAAGGACAAAGCGCCATCTATAATATATGAAGTGGACAAAGCATCGTCTATAATAATAATTATTATTATTATTATTATTATTATTATTTTGTCCGCTATGTATGGTTTTGTAATTATTCGGTCCGTTTTGTACAATTTTGCATAATTATTGGGTCCGCTCTGTACTTTTCCCATACTAATTTTAAAGGTAAATTTCATTTCGTAATGAATCTTGCAAAAATTAAGGGAATAGCCTGAAACTTTGGTATATGGAAGATTTTGGTTTGCTTATTGACATACTTGAGTTTCGGCTTCATCTTGTAAATATTCATGGAGAAAAAGGGGGGGTGTCCGCTCTGTACTATGGTAAATTATTTCAAGTGTCCGCTCTGTACACCAAATTCGAATTTACCGTAGTATAGAGCGGTTATTATTATTATTATTATTATTACAAAAGTTTATTTGTGATAAAGGTAAATTTTAAATGGTATAACTCTAAAACGGCATTCATTGAAATTGTATAAGTTTAACAAAGCAATTGTAAGCAATGTATGTAAAACATTAGTAGCAGACATAAATGGTCAATTTATTTAAACTATAAAGATCTAATTCTGCGATGAATGGTCTGTAAATTTTTTATTGAAATGATTCATATGCACATATTCAGTACACAATATGAACTATCTCATAAATATAAAACAATTATAGTGCAATACTAATCTATAATTAAAATAAAATAAAAAATAACAACTCGTGTTGTGCCTTGAAAACGACAGCCTTCATTCATCATCACCTTTTCAATTGCCTCATCTTCATGCTTACATTGCTCAATTGTGGAATAGGAAGGCATTTGCCAATGTCTTAACGCATATGCCTTTTTGACATCATTGCATGTATTACAACAAGGCTGATCGGGAGATTCAGCCCCATAGCAGCTACCACATTTTAAATCAGTTCCGGTCTTAGATGGATTATCTTCAGTAGTAGATTCAGTTTCAACAATGGGTATATCTAAAAACTAAAAAATTTAGACAAAGAATAAAAATGAATATGGCTGTATAATAAATATCGCTTATTTAAAATGATATTTGGAAAACATGAGTTGTATTTTATTGCCTATTTAATAAAAACATTTGATCTCATAACGCATACAAAATGAGCAATTGTGACATTGAATTATACAGTTATATAAAAATAAAAGAAACATTTAAGATTAATAATTATAATTTAGTTACAATTGTACTAACTAACAAACTTATAATTTACCGGTTCCTTGACGCAAGCGCGTTTTGGTAAGCGTCTTGGAAACATCCATATGACTAGTACCTGTAGAATCCATTACATCCAATGCTAACACAGAACATGCAAGATTAGGGAATGTGACATCGAAGTAAATAACAATTTGCGATTCCGACATGCTGTAGTCGACAAAAAGCTCTTGCTGAATGCGAGGGGAAATGTAATAATTTAAATAAAAGAAACATTTAAGATTAATAATTATAATTTAGTTACAATTGTACTAACTAACAAACTTATAATTTACCGGTTCCTTGACGCAAGCGCGTTTTGGTAAGCGTCTTGGAAACATCCATATGACTAGTACCTGTAGAATCCATTACATCCAATGCTAACACAGAACATGCAAGATTAGGGAATGTGACATCGAAGTAAATAACAATTTGCGATTCCGACATGCTGTAGTCGACAAAAAGCTCTTGCTGAATGCGAGGGGAAATGTAATAATTTAATTCACCTAAAGTTTCAGATGTAAACAATAAACTGCAAAATTGACAAGTATTGATAGATAGACTAGTAAAAATGTATCGCACTCAATCATACCAAAAATAGTGTTAAATTATTTAGCATAGCTGCTTTAGTACTAAACGAAGCAGCTTAATGGTAATTTTAACAGCAACTTCAGTAAAGCTCACATTTTTATTCCTTAAAATATTAGAAACTAGTTGCTTTTCTTACTGTTTCCTGATAAAAACAGAGAAAAAATGAAATTTTGGATCATGCATACGTTAGCCTGAATAATTTTCAAACCAAGAAATTTGTTGAAAACTTTTCACTTGTTTAATGTTCCGACAAATTGACCCAACATGCATCATTTCAAGTTTAAGACCTCTCGATCTGATCCACAGTCCACGAAAAGATAGTTCTTAGCGAGACCCTGACATACCCCTTACTGCTAGCCTATGGACTGGCTCATAGATACCCATCAAAGCACTTAGGCGCTCCCTGCTTCTCTCGCCACGCATGTTCCACAAGAGGGAAGTTCGAATAAGGACCCTGACACATCCTCTGCGCCACAACCTAAAGGCAGCTTTACAGAGACCTCCTCAGGTCACGGGGTGCTTCCCCCGCTAACATGGTGTAGTCCGATAATTCGCACCTGGTCCCAGCTCGACCCAAGGGTTCATAACAGAGCCTCCTCCGTAAAGGAGTGTCATCTTATATGCATTACTCATCGTCGAACCAACAAAAGCATAATCAGGGTTAGCGATTCTCCTCGTTAGAAGAATATCATTGTTGACTTACTTGGTCTACAACTCGACCCTCAGCGCCACTCCACTAATCTGCGGATCTCCTGACAATACAGTGGTATTTTTCGCCTACTATTGGTTAGCTATTTTTAAAACAGAAAAACAGTTACCAGTGGCCTTTTTAGCAAAACTTACACAACAATTTACAGGAATCAAATAGCTTATTTCCTGCCTTTGAGATACAGTTTTGTATACTCAATATGTTTTTTTCAATTACGATTAAAAAATAAGTCATATTTGTTTAGAAGACGTTTTTAAAAGAATAGAGATGATGAAGAATTGCGAGCTGATTAGTTTTTAGGTAGTGATTTAGGTTATTGTCAAGCGATTTTGAAGATGATAACTTGACAGCTGATGAAGACAATTTCTATAATGATTATGAAGTGTTACAATAGTATCTGTAAATGATCAGGTAAAAAGCTTTGCTAAGTAGAACTGTATCAGAATTGACAAATCAAAATAACAAAAATGGGTTTTGCTGACTTTAGTACTACCATGTTATGCAATGTTTATTTCAAAAAATTGAATGGATCAAAATTGTGATTGACTTGTAAGTTGAGTAAATTATAAACATTTTGGCTGTTGAAAAATTAACTTATTTTTTTAACGAAATCCTACCTCAATTATTGTTTACTTGCAGACAACTCTCGAATATTGAAGAATGTCTCTGTTGCAAACCAAATTTCACAATAACCAGCTAATAATTGCTGATCTTAGGTAACATACCACACAAAATACTGCTTTTATATGTATAGATTTAATGTCTTCGCACTCAAATACAGCAGTCCGTTGTATTTGACAATAATACCTAGTCATAAGTTATGAAAGTTTTGAATTTTACATCAAGATATCCACACTCACAAATTAATTTCATCATTTATTCTCTAAATGCACATAATGTCACTTCATCACAAACTGATCTCTTAATTTTATAAGCTATATTCGTTAGGAATAAATTCCGGGATCTAAAAAGCTACACTACCACTTTGCTGAGAAGAATAGCAAATGAAATAGGTGTCTATATTTGAAGCAACATATAATATAAATTTACATAGAAAGTTGACGTTGTAAAATTAATAGTTTGAAAGAGAAGACACTTAGAGATGACAACTGTTCATTTATATTAATGAATTAGCAATTCCGAAAATTTAACATATTATAATAAAATGAATTTGTAAACACATAATTCTTCTGCAAGAGTGTTTTTAATCTAGTAATTTCATTTTTAAAATAACAGACTACGAGCCAATTTTCATGTAATTCAAACTTATAGAAATATAAATTCCATAAATATAACGAAAATTACTAATTATTTAAAAAATTCACATTAAAAAGTACTCTCCCAGCTTAAAAAGGACTTTCATCCAGCTTACTTTTTATAATTGAAGTAATGATTAAACACAAAATTTGACCACAGAAATAATTCAGATACAGAAATTTTTTGTTAAACATATTGAATAAGTGTAGCCAATAATTAAATACTCTATTAATCAAATTGAACAGACTTAGTAAACGTGGAAACATCTTTCTATGAAGAGTTTAACACATACTTATAAAAAGGAAAAATATTGAGAGGCCACAGACAAATGTAATTATTCCACCAACAACAGTTCGCACTCTAATTTCTTCTTGAGTTTTTGGGTAGACATCAAGTCCACGTAGCCGCTCAAAAAGAGCAGTCATGCTACTAAAACATACGAGCTTAGTTAAATATATGACACATTATTATAATTTCAGATTCAAACAAATTGGAAATATGTGTATACAACCAAAATGTAAAAACGTCCTACATAATTTAAAAGAAAAATATAACAAAATCTACAATAGCAGTAATGAAGATTTGAATAAGTAAAAATCAACTTGACAAATTATCGCTTTGTTGCCAGTAATAGACACGTGAACAGAGAAATCATAAAATCTTAAAATCGAATGACTTTTGTAATGCCAAAAATATCAAATTATTTTGTCAATGTGGCAAATAAGTGGTTGTTTCTAATTCAAAACAAATCTTATAAATACTTCTCTAGAAATTGCTGGTTTGTCAATAAATTCAATGATTAACAGAATTGACGAATCTTTTATTGGAAGAATGTATTTCAGATCTGAACTATTGCAAATTTGTTTTCGAATAAGTATTCATATTACTGGTTGCATTGGTTGGGCCAAAGAAATAGGTGGTCAATAAATTATCAGCAAAATAAGTATTGACTTTCTTAAATTAGCAACCAAAGAAACGTTTAATATAATTGAATATTAAAATTTAAACCAAAACAACGTTTAATACAATTGAATATTAAAATTGATATTTTCCAACTCAGGTATCTTAAGAAACATCTGCTCATTATGTGATAAATCTTATCTTTTAGAGAGATTTAATTAGCATAAAGACTTATCTGGTTACATGTAATTGGATAAAGCTAACTTTTTTCAAACTATCAATGTTTCGCACAAATTAATGAAATCTTTTTCTAACAAAAAATCTGTTCATTCAGTTATTAACTTAAATGGAAAATTTACTCAGCCACCACAAGAAAACTAATCTTTCAAATAAATTTTTCAACTCTGTTCCCTTCCAGGATTTTTCTCTTTTTTTATACCTTTCTGGATACGAGACCATTTTGCTGACCAATTCCCTTTCAGTAAAAAATGCAACTGACTATAAATGAGTACAGTGCATTTACAATCTTTTTTTAATAAAATCTAATTGATTTTCATGTGAATAATCATCAATTGCGATTAGATAAACTCCGGATTATCTACTTCAACCACAATCGCGTGAAGAGGAAGTGAATTTTCTCAACTCTAAACCTTTTCGGGTTTTGGTTATTTTAAACTAAATAGTTTCATTGCCTGCAGATCGACTGCCTTCTTTCGTCTATGTTTCTATTACACAACTTTAAAGTTACTTGTCTTATCCCATGCATTTCCAAATTTATGTATGCTAACATGTTCTTTCGGATAAGTCTTATCAATTCAATAATTGCAAATCTTGGACTCGGAAAATTAATTCAATATTAATTTCATTAATTTATATAATTGAATGATCATTTCAAGGATATCGGATTTATAATAGTAAAACTGCTTCAAATAATGTTCTAAGATACGATTATGCTCATTATATTAATGCAGAATTATATATATAAATTGCACTTTTAATTATATAATATTTAATGCTTAATTCAAATAAATATGTAATTTTTTTATGAAACTTCACTATAAGCCTTTTAATATTAAATAAAAGCTTACTATAGCTTCAAATCAATATTGCATGAGACCTTCAAATATAGATATAGGAAATGTCAAAACACATTATTGTTTTAATGTAGAAAATATGTTTACATTTTTCCAACACAAATTCCATGGCACATGAGCACCATCCATCCGCTTACTCTAGATGTATGGTGACCTAATCCTTTATTCAAACAGTGCAATTGTTGCTTAACTCTTCTATCTTTTAATAACCTCAATGCCTCTCTGCATGAAAATTTCATTATTCTTTCTATTATGTTTCAATCCAATTTTTTCAAAATCAACATTTGCTGAGAGATTAATAATAGGGATTCAATTGCTTGAATAACAATCGAGTACACTGTTTAATAAAATTTCTAACTTTTTTCGTATAAGGAGCAAGAAAAATCGCTTGGTGCAGTGAGGTTCATATATATTTCTAACAACCTACAGTAGAATTCGCATAATTCGACACATCTACAAGTCTCCCAATCAATGTCAATTTATGCGAACTTGGAATTTCTACACAATTTCATTTTTTACTTCACACTGCAATGTATATATTCTCAATGAAACAAGAATATAACATATAAACATAAGAATACAGCAAACAAAACCAAGTCCTATGAGGTAAAAAAAGATTATATTCGAAATTTGCTTTTTCAGAGGCAAGGCAGTTAATGCATCGGTTCATTGAATAATATGCATGAAAATCAAAGAAACTATTTAAAAATAGCAGGATTGAAGAGTGCTCAGACGAGCATAGACCGGGTAGAGTCGAAGTATGGGAGAAAATTGGCCAAAATTTACGAAAAACTGACTTTTACGCAACAGTGCACGCAATTCAACGCAAATGAAGTGATTCTATATGATTTATAAACAATGTGTTGAAATATACAATCTACATTTTGAAGTTTTGCATTAATATCATATATTCTTCTAAATTTCATTTAGAACTTTAAATTTCAGTGTGTATGAATTATACCAAAATTTTGGCATAGAAAACCATTTTTTTGGCATTAATTTATTGGGCCAGGATTGGCCCAAATCTTCGGCCCATAAATATTTCTGAATTTACTCAACATTACTACAAGTTTGTTAGTCAACCCACAAAGAAGGTTGATTTTTTGATGGTTCTGAACATTGTTGTTGTCGATATATTCGAATTTTCTTCTCAAGCGAATTTTATATTTGGGTTAATATATTAGAATTGTTGATATCTTAACTGCAAAATGCGAAAGGCCTGAAATATAAGTTTAGTGTCGATATATGCAAATTCTATTATATTAGTTTCTACGTTTCAAATTATAATTAGGATGGATTTTTTCTGACTTCAACATCTCAATAATAGACTTTTATGGAGTAGTGGATTGAACAATTTTGAAGATCACGCAAAACACTAAAATCTGATGCGACTAGAGAAATGCAGAACAATATTTTTGACAAAGCAAGGTCATCAAAAACTTAATCTTTTTCATGAAGGACATAAAGTAATTTGTTTAGCTTCTTCAATAATGAAGTGCAATGTTAATCAAAATGCATATTCTTTTGAAATGTAATTCCCAGAATCTTTATTTCCTTTCATATTCTGCATCTGAGACATGGCATTGACAAAATGGTTTGCTGTTAATGCAAAATACGATCTGCTTCAATATATTTTTGCTGACCTCCATACCATTTTAATCAGCCCATTGTAAAACATTCTGAAAATCTGAAATAGGGAGACTAGAACCTGGCAAGCAAGGATAAAGATAGAGTAGGAATCATCTGCATATTTATCAATTCGAAAGGAGGCAGGTCATCACTAAACACATTCGGACCACTAATTGTTCTTTGAGAACATCCAAGATCAATATCTATGTATTCTTGTAGAAGTCCTACCCAGATAAGCCGCTGTTTTCTGGATGTCAGAAAAGGAAAAAGCAATCTACAAATGTAGGGGTTTTTGATGAAGTGTTGAGATTTCCTAACTACAATATCTTGAGGCACTCTATCAAAGGCTATAAATCAAGAGTGCTATACTTCTTTTTATATCCAAATTGGAGATTATCAAAAAATTCGTATCATAGGGGTTATGTAGTAGTGGTGAATAATTTTCTCAAATATTCTAGCTTTCATTGGATGACGAAGAGGAATAGTAGGAAAAATTGCACTTATCTCTCAAGTAATTCGTATTCGGGAAAGACATGAAGGCTTTTTATACAAAAACCCATAGCACATAAATTTTCGTGCAGTTGAAAGAATAAAACACTGGCAACGCATATAAGATTCGTTTATTCAATAAATTTATTTTTTATCAAAATAAATTTTACATTCCAATGATTAAAATTTCAAAATTAATTGAAATAATTACATATTCATATACAAAACATGTTTAATTTTCGAATAGAGTTCGAATTACTCGGATTTTCATTTGATTTTGAATGCTAGAGATTTCTCTTCCGAATATTCTCGATAGTCTTGCGAAAACAAATTAAGTTCAAGTACAAGAAACCCAGATTGCTATTATAAAACACATTGAACATTGTGACGTTCATCGAATATGTCTGTCACAGATAAAGAAATATGGTGTATTTATATTTATTTTAATGGTTAGAAAAAAAATTTACTTGAATAATTCAAAGCAAACAAATTCAAAAAAGGATAAAATGAGCTAACAAACATAAAAACGTGTAGATTTTTATGTAAAAAATATAGTTTTGAACACGAAGCTCAGTTAGTTCTCATGCTAAATACTCATAGGCCAAACTTGAAATTATCGCTGATTTCGCTTTATATGAATTGGTCAATATAATTATAATGTACACGTGTGATTATTGCAGTGGATGTATTTTATCAAAATTAGTTCTTTTTGAATTAATAAACAAAAATCGAATTATGCAAAAATTTGTTATATGCATATATAATTTTCAATGAATAAGTAAGCTACAACAGCAAAATTCAACTGTAATTTTTAATTAAGTATATTACATTTTTGACAAAGGATGCAAGCTTCATCTTGAATTTAAAATCAACAACAAATGTGTGTTGAATATACCCATAATTAAGATGTTGTTATACTTTGCTTGCAAATGAATTCATTCAAATGAACATTTTATTTCAATAAACTAAGATAGTTTTAAAATTTAATTTATTTCATTAAAATGTAAAGTTCTTTAATTTACTTGTTTTGCCATTTAAGACCTAGGTTTCATTACTATTAAAATTCATACATTGTGGAAAAGCATTCCACTATCTAATAATGGAGCATTCAAAATTATTCTAAGGTATCATTACTATGTATTTGCCAAAAAAATTTTTGATTTGAATGTAAAAATTAATATGTTTTTTGCTAAATTATAAAATAAGAATATGAAGATACACAATAAACATTTTTTAAGATTTGCAATAGATATTCAGCTAAGTAGAATAATGTATTGAATTGGAACCATCCAGAATACATTCTGTGGATATGGGTAGAATATTTATTTATTGAGGAAAATTTCATCTTAATTCTTAAAATTTTTCAAATTCTACAAAAATATTTTTTGAATGTTGCAGATGCATTTCTATGTTCACCAATCAAATATTCAGTGCAGCTTTCTAATAATAACATTAGAAGCATCCTAGCATTTGCAAGAGCAACTTTCAATTTTCTATTTTGAATAAAGGGCATGGTTTTCTTAACTTTCAAGCTAGTTGATAATATATATGGGATGTGTTCCATAAAACACCACATTTGGAGGTTTTTTGTGAAAATTGAGTTAACAGCAATTTCATAAATAATGAAAAAATGCTTTTCATTAAGAAAACCACTATTTTATATTTTATTTAGTTAAAAAGTTTGAAGTTTAAAGATAGCACTGAATTTTTAAAATTAAATTTTACAGGAGAGAGGTTTTAGGTTAAGTTTGTTTTCAAAATTTTTTATAATTTATATTATACAGAAATATAATAGTTTTCCAAAATTTTTTATTGCAGAAATAATAAAAATATGATATGAATGGTAAGCACATCTGTTAACCAAGATTTGTATACAACAAAACCCACAAATGCAATGTCAAAGTTGTCACTAAACAGTAGTAATACAGCATATTAAATGAGTAATGAATATTTTGAACAATAAGCACATTGAAGAAACATAAACAAATTAACCAAAAACACAACACTAACTGACTCTTTGGTATATACATAAAGATTACTTTACAAAAAGTTCATATTGTTAGCAATAATCTTTAATACTACTTAGGCAGTTTATCAATTACAACACTACAGTCTCCCAGATAACAATTTAAGGGCTAAACAATGTTGTTTTGCATTGTTATATGGTTGTTTTATGTATCAAAAACAACATTGTTTTAACATAGCAATAGTACCATTTCATAAGTTGAAACAATGTTGCTTCAACAATTTCACATTAGTTTGCTTTTTGCTTGTTTTTTATAAATAAAAAAGCAATATTTTAAGGTCATAACAACATTGTTTTATGCTGTCACATGATTGTTTTAGCATTACTTATATATACAAAATAACATTTTATATTGCTAAACAGTTCCAGCATTGCTGCTTAAATCAAACACAAGCCCAATAAAGAGCAGACCATTATCATTCAGATACTGTCATACACATTCAATACAAACATTTCTTAAATGCTTAAATAAATGTCTTGTATATAAATGATAACAATGAGCATAAAAATATGAGAAATTTAACAAAAATTTAAAAATCTAACATAAAGTACAATTTTTAAATAGTACTTTTTTAAATTGTGAAAAATATCTTCTGCTCAAATGTAACTTTTTCAAGGTGTCAAAATATCCATGAATATACTATTTTGAAAATTCACTTATTTGGTATATTTTAATTTTCACAAATTTTATTTTTTTTATTTCTGAACATCTGCTCACTGATTATTTATCACTAATGTAGAGTCACTTGGAGACATTCCCACATTTATTCTTTTACTGTGTGATTATAGTCATACTGATGACATAATAAGAAATAACAAATATGTTGTAGTTTATTGTAGTGAGATGCTAAGAATTGAATTTCCCCTCACTTAAGTGCATTGAACAATTAAATGTGTGAATTTGCAAATTGGATAGTA
>CABFPE010000180.1:1070558-1085927 GCA_900660155.1 Hofstenia miamia
TCATTTCAATGCAACACCCGCCCTCCCCGAAGTTTAAGACCTGTCGATCTGATCCACAGTCCACGAAAAGACATACCCCTTGCTGCTAGCCTATGGACTGGCTCATAGATACCCGTCAAAGCACTTGGGTGCTCCCTGCTTCGCTCCCCACACATGTTCCACAAGAGGGAAGTTTGAATAAAGCAACATATAATATAAATTTACATAGAAAGTTGACGTTGTAAAATTAATAGTTTGAATGAGAAGACACTTAGAGATCACAACTGTTCATTTATATTCAACATTTTATAATAAAATGAATTTGTAAACACATAATTCTTCTGCAAGAGTGTTTTTAATCTAGTTATTTCATTTTTAAAATAACAGACTACGAGCCAAATTTCATGTAATAGAAATATAACGAAAATTAATAATTGTAATACTTTCATCCAGCTTACTTTTTATAATTGAAGTAATGATGAAACACAAAATTTGAGCACAGAAATAACTCAGATACAAATATTTGTTAAATATATTGAATAAGTGTAGTCAATAATTACTCTATTAATCAAATTGAACAGACTTAGTAAACGTAGAAACATCTTTCTATGAAGAGTTTAACACATACTTATAAAAAGGAAAAATATTGAGAGGCCACAGACAAATGTAATTATTCCACCAACAACAGTTCGCACTCTAATTTCTTCTTGAGTTTTTGGGTAAACATCAAGTCCACGTAGCCGCTCAAAAAGAGCAGTCATGCTACTAAAACATACGAGCTTAGTTAAATATATGATACATTATTATAATTTCAGATTCAAACAAATTGGAAATATGTGTATACAACCAAAATGTAAAAACGTCCTACATAATTTAAAAGAAAAATATAACAAAATCTACAATAGCAGTAATGAAGATTTGAATAAGTAAAAATCAACTTGACAAATTATCGCTTTGTTGCCAGTAATAGACACGTGAACAGAGAAATCATAAAATCTTAAAATCGAATGACTTTTGTAATGCCAAAAATATCAAATTATTTTGTCAATGTGGCAAATAAGTGGTTGTTTCTAATTCAAAACAAATCTTATAAATACTTCTCTAGAAATTGCTGGTTTGTCAATAAATTCAATGATTAACAGAATTGACGAATCTTTTATTGGAAGAATGTATTTCAGATCTGAACTATTGCAAATTTGTTTTCGAATAAGTATTCATATTACTGGTTGCATTGGTTGGGCCAAAGAAATAGGTGGTCAATAAATTATCAGCAAAATAAGTATTGACTTTCTTAAATTAGCAACCAAAGAAACGTTTAATATAATTGAATATTAAAATTGAAATTTTCCAACTCAGGTATCTGAAGAAACATCTGCTCATTATGTGATAAATCTTATCTTTTGGAGAGATTTAATTAGAATAGAGACTTATCTGGTTACATGTAATTGGATAAAGCTAACAATCAATGTTTCGCACAAATTAATGAAATCTTTTTCTAACAAAAAATCTGTTCATTCAGTTATTAACTTAAATGGAAAATTTGCTCAGCCACCACAAGAAACTAATCTTTCAAATAAATTTTTCAACTCTGTTCCCTTCCAGGATTTTTCTCTTTTTTTATACCTTTCTGGATACGAGACCATTTTGCTGACCAATTCCCTTTCAGTAAAAAATGCAACTGACTATAAATGAGTACAGTGCATTTACAATCTTTTTTTAATAAAATCTAATTGATTTTCATGTGAATAATCATCAATTGCGATTAGATAAACTCCGGATTATCTACTTCAACCACAATCGCGTGAAGAGGAAGTGAATTTTCTCAACTCTAAACCTTTTCGGGTTTTGGTTATTTTAAACTAAATAGTTTCATTGCCTGCAGATCGACTGCCTTCTTTCGTCTATGTTTCTATTACACAACTTTAAAGTTACTTGTCTTATCCCATGCATTTCCAAATTTATGTATGCTAACATGTTCTTTCGGATAAGTCTTATCAATTCAATAATTGCAAATCTTGGACTCGGAAAATTAATTCAATATTAATTTCATTAATTTATATAATTGAATGATCATTTCAAGGATATCGGATTTATAATAGTAAAACTGCTTCAAATAATGTTCTAAGATACGATTATGCTCATTATATTAATGCAGAATTATATATATAAATTGCACTTTTAATTATATAATATTTAATGCTTAATTCAAATAAATATGTAATTTTTTTATGAAACTTCACTATAAGCCTTTTAATATTAAATAAAAGCTTACTATAGCTTCAAATCAATATTGCATGAGACCTTCAAATATAGATATAGGAAATGTCAAAACACATTATTGTTTTAATGTAGAAAATATGTTTACATTTTTCCAACACAAATTCCATGGCACATGAGCACCATCCATCCGCTTACTCTAGATGTATGGTGACCTAATCCTTTATTCAAACAGTGCAATTGTTGCTTAACTCTTCTATCTTTTAATAACCTCAATGCCTCTCTGCATGAAAATTTCATTATTCTTTCTATTATGTTTCAATCCAATTTTTTCAAAATCAACATTTGCTGAGAGATTAATAATAGGGATTCAATTGCTTGAATAACAATCGAGTACACTGTTTAATAAAATTTCTAACTTTTTTCGTATAAGGAGCAAGAAAAATCGCTTGGTGCAGTGAGGTTCATATATATTTCTAACAACCTACAGTAGAATTCGCATAATTCGACACATCTACAAGTCTCCCAATCAATGTCAATTTATGCGAACTTGGAATTTCTACACAATTTCATTTTTTACTTCACACTGCAATGTATATATTCTCAATGAAACAAGAATATAACATATAAACATAAGAATACAGCAAACAAAACCAAGTCCTATGAGGTAAAAAAAGATTATATTCGAAATTTGCTTTTTCAGAGGCAAGGCAGTTAATGCATCGGTTCATTGAATAATATGCATGAAAATCAAAGAAACTATTTAAAAATAGCAGGATTGAAGTGTGCTCAGACGAACATCAACCGAGTAGAGTCATAGTATGGGAGACACGCAATTCAACGCAAATGCAGTGATTCTATATGAGTTGTAAACAATGTGTTGAAATATACAATCTACATTTTGAAGTTTTACATTAATATCATATATTCTTCTAAATTTCATTTAGAACTTTAAATTTCAGTGTGTATGAATTATACCAAAATTTTGGCACAGAAAACCAATTTTTTGACAAGTATTTGGCATTAATTTATTGGCCCAGGCTTGGCCCAAATCTTCGGCCCATAAATACTTCTGAGGTTACTCAACTTTACTACAAGTTTGTTAGTCAACACACAAAGAAAATTGATTTTTTGATGGTTCTGAAAGTTGTTGTTGTCGATATATTCGAATTTTCTTCTCAAGCGGATTTTACATTTGGGTTGATTGGAATTATTGATAATTGGTGTCGATATATGCAAATTCTATTATCTTAGTTTCTACGTTTCAAATTATAATTAGGATGAATTTTATCTGACTTCAACATCTCAATAATAGACTTTTATGGAGTAGTGGATTGAAATCTTTTGAAGATCATGCAAAACACTTAAATGTGATGCGACTAGAGAAAAGCAGAACAATATTTCTGACAAGACAATGGCCTCAAAAATTTAATCTTTTTCATGAAGGACAAAAAGTAATTTGTTTAGCTTCCTCAATAATGAAATGCAATGTTTCAAAATGCATATTCTTTTGAAATATAATTCCCAGAATCTTTATTTCATTTACATATTCTGCATCTGGGACTTGGCATTGACAAAATGGTTTGTTGTTAATGCAAAATACAATCTGCTTCAATATAATTTTGCTGACCTCCATACCATTTAAATCAGCCCATTGTAAAACCTTCTGAAAATCTGAAATAGGGAGACTACAACCTGGCAATCAAGGATAAAGATAAAGTAGGAATCATCTGCATATTTAACGATGCGAAAGGAGGCATGTCATCACTAAACATATTGAACACATTCGGACCACTACTTGTTCCTTGAGAACATCCAAGATCAATATCTATGTATTCTTGTGAATGTCCATCCCAGATAAGCCGCTGTTTTCTAGATGTCAGAAAAGAAAAAAGCAATCTACAAATTTAGGATTTTTTGATGAAATTTTGGAATTTCCTAACTACAATATTTTGAGGCACTCTATCAAAGGCTATAATTTAAGAGTGCTATACTTCTTTTATATCCAAATTGGAGATTATCAAAAAAATCGTGTCAAAGGGGTTATGTAGCAGTGGTGAATAATTTTCTCAAATATTCTAGCTGTCAATGGATGACGAAGAGGAATAGTAGGAAAAATTGTGGTTATCCCTTAAGTAATTCGTATTCGGGAAAGACATGAAGGCTTTTTACACAAAAACCCATAGCACACAAATTTTCGTGCAGTTGAAAGAATAAAACACTGGCAACGCACATAAGATTCATTTCTTCATTACATTTATTTTTTATCAAATAATTTTTACATTCCAATGATTAGAATTTCAAAATTAATTGAAATAATTAAATATTTATATACGAATAGAGTTCGATTTACTATGATTTTCATTTGATTTTGAATGCTAGAGATTTCTCTTCCGAATATTCTCGATAGTTTTGCGAAAACAAACAAAGTTCAAGTACAAGAAAACCCTGGGTGCTATTATACAATACATTGAATATTGTGACGTTCAACGATTATGTCTGTCATATAAATAAAGAAATATGGTGTATTTATATTTATTGTAATGGCTAGATAAAAAATTTGCTTGAATAATTCAAAGCAAACAAATTTAAAAATGGATAAAATGAGATAACAAACATAAAAAACGTGTAGATTTTTGTGTAAAAAATATAATTTTGAACACGAAGTGCAGTTAGTTCTCATGCTAAATACTCATAAGCCAAATCTGAAATTATCATTGATTTCGCTTTATGTGAATTGGTCAAGATAATTATAATGTACACGTGTGATTATTGCAGTGGATATATTTTATCAAATTTAGTTCTTTTTGAATGGGGGATTTTAAGTGAAATTTAAATTTAAATATTTTAGCTAAATGTTCAATTTAGTTTAAATTCTTTAAAAATGAGGCGCCCATTAAAAAATATTTGCTAATTTTTGCCGAATTCACTGTCTCTTTCGTTCTTTAGATTTCATCTTACAAAGTAATAGTTTTATTCTATCTGCCACAAAAATTTTTGATGTGAATGTAAAAATTAATTTGTTTTTTCCTAAATTATAAAATACAAACATGAAGATACAGATTAAACATTTTTCAAGATTTACAATAGATATTCAGCAAATAGAATAATGTATATTTGTATATTCACCAATCAAATATTCAGTGCAGCTTTTCTAATAATAACATTATAAGCATCCTAACATTTGCAAGAGCAACCTTCAATTTTCTATTTTGAATAAATCAATGTGTATGGTTTATCAACTTTCAAGCTAGTTGATAATATATATGGGGTGTGTTCAATAAAGCACCACCCTTGGAGGCTTTTTGCAAAAATTGAGTTAACAGCACATTCATAAACAATGAAAAAATGCTTTTCATTAAAAAACCACTATTTTATATTTTTTTAGTTAAAAAGTTTAGAGATAACACTGAATTCTTAAAATTAAATTTTACAGGAGAGAGGTTTAAGGTTAAGTTTGTTTTCAAAATTATTCATGATTTATATTATACAGAAATATAATAGTTTTCCAAATTTTTTTATTGCAGAATTAATTGAAATATGATATAAATGGTAAACACATCTGTTAACTAAGATTTGTATACAACAAAGCCCATAAATGCAATGTCAAAGTTGTCACTAAACAGTAGTAACACAGCATATTAAATGAATGATGAATATTTTGAACAATAAACACATTGAACAAACATAAACAAATTAACCAAAAACACAAATCTATTTGACTCTTTGGTATATACATAAAGATTACTTTACAAAAAGTTCATATTGTTAGCAATAATCTTTAATACTAATTAGGCAGTTCATCAATTACAACACTGCAGTCTCCCAGATAACAATTTAAGGGCTAAACAATGTTGTTTTGCATTGTTATATGGTTGTTTTATGTATCAAAAACAACATTGTTTTAACATAGAAATGGTGCCATTTCATAAGTTGAAACAATGTTGCTTCAACAATTTCACATTAGGTTGCTTTTTGCCTGTTTTTTATGAATAAAAAGTAATACTTTAAGGTCATAGCAACATTGTTTTATTGTGTCACATGATTGTTTTAGCAATACTTTTATATGCAAAATAACATTTTATATTGCTAAACAGTTCCAACATTGCTGATGTAAAACAAACACAAGCCCAAAAAAAGGCTGACAATTATCTTTCAGATACTGTTAAACATATTCAAAACAAACATTTCTTAAACATTTAAATAAATGTCTTGTATATAAATGATACCAATGAGCATAAAAATCTGCCAAGTTTAACAAAATTTTAAAAATCTAACATAAAGTATATTTTAATTTTCACAAATTTTATATTTCAAAAAGTTTCACAAATACTTTTTTTATATTAACAGCATCTAGTAATAAGAATAACAAAGTGAGTTTTATTTCTGAGCATCTGCTCACTGATTATTTATTACTAATGTAGTGTCACTTGGGGACATTTCCACATTTTTTCTTTTATTGTATGATTAGTCATACTGGTGACATTATAAGACATAACAAATATGTTGTAGTTTATTGTAGTGTGATGCTATGAATTGAGTTTCCCCTTACTTAAGTGCAGTGCTCAATTAAATGTGTGAATTTGCAAATTAGAGGGTTGTAAACAAAGTACAGGTAGCAACTATAGCAACAAAACTATTGTATAAATATGTTTGCAATTTCACATTAAGTTAATAGACATTGTTTCACTCAAAACATGTTATTTTCTCCAATGATTATTTAAGTATTTTTCTGCTATGATAACAAGCTAGGTTATTGGCAACAATTTGGGAACAACCACCCTCTGAATTCTAATGGCAACAAATTGCTGTTATGAGTCCCCAAATCATGGATACAGTTATAAATAGGCTTAAAAACTTTGGCTTTCAAATTCAACATGTACATTCACCTTATAAATTTCACTGTGATTAAATCATGCCTGTTGGCTAGCACAAATGCATGTCAATTACTTGCTATTTATCTATCAGCTGAGATTTAATACAACTACTGAGACATTTTATTTGGCTAGATTATAAATCCTGGGACATATAGGGAAGCTTTGTGCAAGCAATTTTCTTAACCATTAGCTCTGGACATTGCTTTGATGTGATGCCATAGAATTGGTTATCTTGGATGTTTGTTTATTCTGTTGGAGATCTAAACCATTACTAGTTATGAAGATAAACTACTAATGTTTTTGTTACCTGTTAGTTCTGTTAGAATCACTGTTACTCTAGTACATGTTCACCAAGGTGACCTTCTGTGTTAACATGAAGTCCTCTGGCATAGTTCTCTCTAGTTTTAATACAGTAATTCTACACTAATGTTGTTGTTATATGTTAGTTGTTGCTGCATCAACCAAGAGTATAAAACATCTATAAACAACATAAAAACAGCCAAAATTGTTACCTAGGTTGTAAACTGTGAAAGTAAGGTTTTCAGCATTGTTTTGTATTCATCTCTTCTATTTATCCAGACATGTGGTAGAACTTTGTTAGCCAAATAATTGTGACTTTGAAAAGATAGTCCTTTTGTTCACACAGTCTTTACTCTCTGAAAATACAATGGCATATCAATAGGAATGCATACATCAGGGCCATCAACACACTTTTGGCATTAAGAGAAATATGGGTCACATTTGTCAGCTTGGATATTTTGAAGTAATGGTAAGATGATGCTTGTGGCATTTGATGTAGGTTATTATTGTGAGCAAACTTTTGCCAATCAGACTATGTACCATCTGAATAGAGAACATGGTTTACTGAAGAATTGCTAGTTACAATGTTCCCCAAATCAAGAAGAGTTGATGCATTATGGCTTTAGTAGCACTTTTTGAAGCTACCAAAATTTGAATCTATGGCACATCTGGTGTGTCCACTAAGCATGAATCAAATTTCAATGTTTTGTACCACTGGATTATTCAACAGAATATGAATAAGAAACTAAACTACACAGTGATTTTTATATTGACAAACACAGTTATCCATTTGGATGCAAATATTTTGTTGCAATCCTTGAATAAATAAAGCTTTTTAGAATAACTCTCAAATTATGACATTCACTATTGTCAACTCCAGGGGTTGTACCCTCACCAATGAGGCAGTTGAATCATACTTTCATGTGTTCATCTAAAATGCCCAGCACATTTACCCAGTAAGGTACCAAGTTGTATATAGGCCCTACCTTTTGAGCATAAACATGTAATGTAACATTTTGAGCAAAGTCAACTGTAAGAAATATATATATACATATATTTATATCTTGCTCTCTGTATGCTTTCAATATTTATAACTTGCTCTCTGTACCAAAGTTGCTAAAAACTTGCTCTGTGTACACCTTATATTTATATGTTGCTCTGTGAACACATTTTCAAAAAAAAATCAAAACATTTTTTCATTTATTTCTTGCTTGTGTACTTTTTTATAATAATTATGTGTAGAAATGTTATTTTCAAGCTATTATCCTAAATGTTGTTTAATCAGGACATTGTTTAATCCAGATATCTCAGTAGTTTGCAAATATTTACATAATTAAGTTTATATTATGTAGTAATAATGAAATTTTTAATCTAAATCAATGATTTGCTCATATTTTTCTATTATTTGCCATCCACACTCTCTAATCCATAATAATATGAGTCTAAATTTATGTTAACACCTTTGCAAATATAAAGTTATATGTTAGTATTGACAATTTATATTTTGTGATTTAGCAAAAATTTTCACTAAAGTAAGTGGTATTAATCATATCTACAAACAATCTGTCTAATCTGGGCTTCAAAAAATTTTCTTAGAAACTGCAATCATTAATAACTTTAATAATTTTTTTAATATAGTAATTAAAATCACAAATAATTGCTTAACAAGAATATTTTGCTTTATTGTATTTGTTGCATTTAATCTGATATTCTCAAATTTGCCTTTTCTGGAAATATAATATTTTTAAGCAACATAAAATATTTTCAGCTTCATTGTTTCCAAAATATTGAAATACAATCAATCTTTATTTAATTCTCTTGATCCTTTGTATTTTAAATTTATAGTCTTCCATTATACAGGATTTATTGTATTTACAAGCAATCTGCCTAATCTGGATTTTTACATTAGCATTTTCATTTTATTTCATTTTTTGTGCATTCACAATTTAACAAGAGCATATATTTTTTTCTGAAGCATTAATTTTGGTGTCCACACAGGAGCACTTAATTCTAGCATTTCCATATTCATAATTTGATCTTCATCTGAACAGTGTGTGAATTTGTCCATGACTTTAGCTCAGTAAACTATAATAGTGCTTAGAAATTAATGAATATGTATTTATAATTAAGTTTTACATCTGTGGAGAATCATCAATAAGATTCTGATGTAAGTCATTTACTATTCAACTTGCTTTCTGGCAACAATCACTGCAACAATAGCTGCAATTCTTTTAACTAACTAAAAATTCTAATGTACTTATCATAGACATGCTAACATGTGTCAATTTGCCAACATCAATTAATTAATAAAAATTCTCAATTTTTTCACAATCAATCCTACTTGTTGATTCTCAATTTAAAAATAAGATTATATAAATATATACATTGAATTAATTATGCAAATACTTCTATTTGTATGGGATGAAGTGGACCATTTAAGTAATCATTAAAAGTTACATCTAAAAACCAACTAATTTTTAAATTGTAAAACCACAGCTTCTGTATTCATCAAGAAATACCTTGTTGCTCCAACCAATTCTTATTCTGTCAAATAATGCATAGAATAAACTCATGGGTGTTCTTCTCTCAACAAATATCTACATAAGTTATATGTCTAATATGTTATAAGTAGCTGTTCCAATTTTTTCATAATGATAAATGTTTAAAACACATCTATAGTTGACCAGAAATGCCTTGTCAAAAGTGTGGATAAAGTATGGCTTCTTTTCAATTGTCATATTAATTACTTCACAGGAAAAAATGATTTGTATTTGCAAACATTTCTCAAAGTAAGAACAGTATAATAGTAATAATACAACATATTTACCTTAAATTAGTCCTAAATTACAAGATTCAATAATAGATTTCTTGAGAAGATTGAAATGTAATAAAATGTGAAAAAGTTCAATTGTTGAAGCACAGAAACAATAAGATATTGAAGAGCTCAGCTACCACACTAAATGATTCATTACAAATGCTGAAGTTAAATTTAAAACCTCATTAAACAACTTGGAAAATATATTTTTAAATTGACATGCATTTTTGTCATATGTAAGCAATTGCTTTCCCCTCTCTAATTTGCAGTTTTTTGCAACAATTTCAGTGCCTCTTGAACACCACTATAACTTACTTCTATAGTGACTTATACCAAAATCTTATAGAAAATAGTGCATTTCCAATTCTTGGAGGGCTTTTTTGATATATTATTAGTTTGACAGCTGTCTAAAAATAGTGTACAATCACTGGGTTGGCTATAGTGTGAACTTACCAGAGACTTAATGCCAAGGCAAAAGGTTGCTTAGGTGAACTAGAGCAACAGTGATTCCAAAAAAAACTCCATGTAAACAAGAAACATTGGTAATTTATCTTAGTACCAATAACTGTTTAGATATCCAAGAGAAAGAAGTAAATATCTTAGATAACCAATTATATGGCATCAAGCTGAAGCAATGTCCAAGATGAAAGGTTCAGAAATTTGTTTATACAATGCTACCTTATGTGTCTCACTAATTATTATCTAGCTTAATAAAAATTCTCAATAGTTCTATTAGATCTCACCTGATATATAAATAGCATGCATTTGTGCTTGCCAACAGGCCTGATTTAACCACAGTGTAATTAATTATTTTGTGCATATTCATGTTGAATTTGAAAGCCAATGTTTTATAGCCTATAAATATCCATAGCTGTAACCTAAAGGGGTCCATGATTTGGGCTACAACTGTCATAAGAACTATTTGTCATCCTTAGATCAAAGCAGGGATTCCCAAATTGTTGCTGGTAGCTTAATCTCTTATCATAGTAAAAGTATATTTAATTGATTTTAAGCAGAGAATAAACACAGTTATAGCATGCTAAAATCAATTCAATCAGTTACAGGTGCAATCATATTTATACAAGCTTTGACTAGTACCTGCACTATATTTACTTTGCAATTCAATTCCCTCACAAATTTAATTGAGCAATGACACTTGCTGCATAATTGACTTGACAATAATAAAATATCTCCACAAACTACAAAATTGCATCACTGGAGGATGAAATAGTAAAGTTGATAGGATGACAAACTAATAAAAACAACCACAGCAGTCCCTTACAATGCTTTAATCACATCATGATTTAATTGAATTTGAATTAAAGTTTTTATCTGAGTTGCCATCTCCTCCTGAGCACATGGAGGCATTTGTCCACTATTCAGTGGAATGATCCTAATGCATTTAGTGAAGTGGTCTATTAGTACTAATAGATACTGATAGTAATTCTTGTCTCTGGATAACTGTTTGAGGTCCTTGTGGACAAGCTTGTTTGTTCTCTCTGCCTGTTGTTTTCCAGTTCAGCCCTCTGTTCCAGAAAATGGCTATTAGACTGGAGCAGGCATATCTCACATTTATCAATAACATTGACCACTGCTGACTGCACCCCAATTGTGACATACCTGGTGTTGAATGTGTTTCCCATCTGGATGATGCCCAGATCCCCTCTCTCATGTACTTTTTAGATCACATTGCAACAGAAGTATTCAGGAATAGCTAGGCAATTAGTGTGGCTCTTGGTGTAAAGAAGTCCTTGATTATTCAGCTTCTAATTATAGCATTCAAAATATTGGTTTGCAAGCAGACTTATTGTACTAAATGGTTTCTCAATTTTTTATGTATGGTAATCTCTTCTTTTATCATGATGGACAGAACTGGCCTGCCCTGGTGGTCAGCATTGATTTTCAGTAGAAGGTTGTAGTCTATTGTGGGCATAAACCCAAACTTTATCTTCTCTCTGCTGGGCTTCTTTAGATCCTACTCATAGCTCAAAGGGGCCATCCAATAATCAGCATTAAGATGAAGAGTGCCAAGGTGGTGCTTAATCAAGAATGAGAAATCATTAAGGAACTCAATCCAGCAAGCAATGATGTTTGACTTGTTGCCAGAAAACTTCTTGAACCAGGTGAGAGCTCTATTATTGGTCTTCCTAGGATAAAATACCCAAAACCTCTTTAAGGATCAGCAAGGGTGAGCATTTCACAGATGGTGGCTCCATAATTCATTTCAGATGGTTTTAATTTTCTACTAAAATTCTTCACAGGACTCTCAACTCCATTGACCACCTGGCTCAATATTCCACTGGTTGCAACAGTACTAGCATCACAATCTATGATGAATAGCTTAATATAGTCTGGAGTATTGAGACTGGGAATCTTCTTTTGTTCTCTTTTGATATTATCCAGCTCTTCCTGTTCCTGCCAGATCCACCTGAATTCAACACTCTTTTTCAGCTATTGAGAGGTGTGCTGGGTCTTATTAGCAAGCTCAGGGATAAAAATCCCATAGTAATTGATGAATCCCATCAGACATGTTATATGCTTCTGAGTCTTTGGCAATTCAATTTTGTCCAAAAAATCCTTCACATTATTCTTGATCAAAATCTTGCCATGCTGAATGATATGGCCAAGGAAAACAACTTGCTTCAGGACAACAGAGCATTTATTTCCATTTACTTCTAAACCAGCATAGTTTAACAGATCTAGGGTTCAGCTTAGTTTGTCAAGGTGTTCTTCAAAGGTGTGACTTGCCATTAGAATGTCATCAATATAGGTGGAAATTCTGTGCTCTAGCATGTTCACTCCATTTTTCAAAATATTCATCATGTAACACTAAAAGGTGGCTGGGGCATTACAAAGTCCAAACACCATCTATTTTCACTTGTATAAGCCATAAGGGGAGATAAAAGCAGTTTTCAGAATGTCAGATGGTGGCATTGGCACTTGCCAGATGGCCTGCAAAGATCTAAGGCTGGCATCATATAACAAATCCTTGATGTGAGGTAACAGGTAAGCAACTTTGATGGTGATATCATTAAGATTTCTATAATTGATATATAAATGGTAGTTTTCATCTTGTCTAATAAAACAGTAGCAGCAGAATAGGGGCTATTACTAGCCTGTATGATCCCATTGTCAATTAAATTGTAAAGGATTATTTCATACTTCTCTTTGAGGTTCTCAGGCACTCTTTACACTTGAAGACGGATCAGCTTATCTGTAGTGGTCTTGATTCCATGCTCCTCATGAATGGCTTTACCCACACAAATGGAGCCATAATTGAAAACATCCTTTGTGTGGACATAACAAAGTAGTTAAAGCATTTTGTTCTTTCAGGTCTAGATGGTTCTGAGACTCCAATGAGACAGCAGGTATCCTATGCTCTGTCAATGTGTCATCAAAATTGTGGATGGCAGTGAAAATGGGAACACACAAACTAGTGAAATTCTCTAAGTGAATGGGTACAGCTAAAATATTGATGCTATTATGGTCCAATTTGACTAGAGAGCCAAAGTTATTCATGTGGCACAGATTGGATGAGAGGGGAATTCCTTTCCTGTTTCCCCCATGTTGCTTGGCAATTATCACGTCCCCATAGTACTCATTTTCTGCCTGAATCATTACTCACTTCCAGTGATGAGGTTCAACAATTAATGATTAGATTAGTTTGAAGGAAGCTTCCTTGTCAGGCACAGCCATTAACTGAGTTGGGTTATCACTGTCTTTGATTGAAATCATGTTAGTACCATAATCTATTATACAGTTATTTCTTTCTAAAAAATTGCTTCAAAAGATAATGTCATGTGGGAGCAGCTGGTCAAAAGTGTCAACAATGACTAAATCAACATTAAATATTTGTTTGTTGATACATATCTCCAAGTCAGGGATTTTTCCTTTTAGCGGAATCTTGCCTCCAGAGGCATCTATCAATTTAATGAAGGTGAGGCAACATCAGTTTTGTTTACATATATTAAGTTGAAACACTTGTTGCTGATGATGGAAGCAGAAGCTCTGATATCTACAGTGATATAAACAATGCTCCCATTAACTTTGACCTGTGTTACATTTTTCTCCATCATGCTGGTCACTACTAACACAGGAGGTGCACGGTTTTCTTTAGTCAGTGCTCCCATTAGTTTGAATTACTCAAATCAGTTTCAGTGTCCAGATTTACATCCTCAATGGAAGAGTCAGGTTGGTCTTTAATGATAAAGCCATGACCATTGGCGACTATACATATCTCCATGCTGCATCTGTGCTGCACATGTCCAGTTCAACTGCACCTGTAGCACAGTACTTTGGGCTTCTCAGGTATCATTTGTCCTCTAGACTTGGGAGGCTACTTTCCAGCTATGTTCTTCCCTTTCCCCAGCATCTTTATCTATCCTGGACAAGCTATGCATGAAGTATATAAAACTGATTGGTTTTCAAATTAGAGTGTGTAGATAATCTTCAGGGTTGCATTTTAGATCCACCCAACTTCGGAGATTATAAAGGAATTCATGACATATGTATGAGAAAAGATCATGGAGGGTGAATGTTTTCTAAGGTGGAACAACTACTTGACCTGGGTAATGTAATTCTGTAAATCATCATATTTTTAAAGGACACCTTACACAATAGGGTCTTGTACTGTTGTTTTATATGTTGAGTGTGGTAATGATCTTCAAAGTAGGCTGTAATTAGTTGATAATTGGTTTTCGTTTCTTTGTTGAGCATCATATATTGGTTAAAAGCTAGACCTTGTAAATAAAGAGGAAAGTAGGCCATGGCACTCTATTGACTGATATGGTATTGCTTCATTGTGATTTTGAAAAGAAAAACCAATCGTCAAATGACTGGGACACTTCATCAATTCTTCCTGTGAACTTTGACAGTACAGATTGCTTATGGAAATGATCATTGTTGCTGGGTCCAGGCGAGAGAATCAACTGGGTAAAATGAGGCTGGTGATCTGAGGTGAGTTTAATAGACATGGTTGGACTGGGAATTGTCTGTTTAGCAGGAGCAGGTGCAGACATGGCATTCTTAGGCATCATACACAAGGATACCAGGTTTCCAGCAGATCCAATGGACGGATGAGAAAGTGACTACACTCCCTCATTTTGGCTCAAAGGGGTTGCAATGGTAACTAGGGTGGATACTGGCGTCAAAGCAAATTGAATAATGGTGGTGCTGATTATC
>CABFPE010000180.1:1100446-1111253 GCA_900660155.1 Hofstenia miamia
TATATATATATATATATATATACTAATAAATACATGTATAGTAATGTGAAAATTCCTAACAAAATACCAAACAGGGAGCAATTAATTTACTTGAAGATTTGTAAATATCTTGAATTGACAGTATAATAAATACAACAATTGGATTGAAAAAATCAAATTATGAATCCTACTACTTGCAACACATGTGCAAGTGACCAAGATATTTGGAAAGCGTATCTATTCTAAGTGTATATATATATATATATATATATAAACAGGGGTCCCAGAAGTCGCCCACCATGTATATTTTTTATAAAAATACGTATGAATATCAATTTTATTCATCATAATCATAATAGATGCTCAAATTGTTTACTCTTTGCATTGATACACGCATCAATCCTCTTTAAAAAACTGTCTCTTACTCTATTGAGGGTTTCAGTGGTGATCTTTTGAAATTTCTGTGCCTTAAGAATACGATATACTGATGATTTGCTAATCGTAAACTCCTGGCTTATTTTCCTTACTGATTTCACGGAGCCTCTAGCAACATTTCGCCAAAACTATAGTTGATGTTTCTTCATCAGTGCATTCTTTCGTCGACCACATTTCTCTCGGTCAGCAACTGAGCCAGTTTCTTGGAAACGTTTGATCAAACGACAAACAGTGGTATGGCTCAATGGTTTTTCTCGTCCGGGATGAGTGCGGTTGAATTCTTCAGCTACAGAACGGCATGTAGCCCCATCTCTTCCAAACATAAAAACCAATTTAACTCTTTCTCGTATTGTTAGTTTCTAACCCATTTCCAATAAAATCTGAAATACAAAAATATATATCTGGTACGTGACTTCTGGGACACCCTATATATATATATATATATATATATATATATATATAATTGTCAAATATGGTAGCAAGCAAACAAGTAAAACAAATAAGTATATTTTTAATGAGCACTAATTCAAAAAGTTTCAGTATATTGAATATAAATATGTGAGTTCTTATGTGTGGCAGCATATATTGATTTCATTTTGAATGACTATTACGTGGTGACACATTGAATTTGTGATTATGGATATTCTGAAAAATGAACGAGCTGCAAATATGTGAGATATATTTCTTCGTTGAAAGCCCATCGACGTGATTTAATCAGGTATCAATGCAATGCAGTCGAATCTCGTTTAGAATTTTTATCAAAAACCGGATGCACTTAATAAGATTTCTAAACATTCGTTGTCGATGTTGTTAACTATAATTGCCATAGAAGATACATTTTCTTCGAATAAGCATTCTAGCACTTTTTCTACTTTTTCTAGCACTATTAATTTCCGTTGTTTTGTTCAAAATTAATAGAATCCCATTTTAAAGACACCTTTCATGTATATTAACAGCCTTCCTAAGTAGAATCAGTCATTTCTTACTGGAATTAACAGTGTTCCATAATCAACTATCAGCATACTTTACTAAGCCATTATTGGTATCTAAGGAATGTAGATTAAAGATAAACAGTGAAAACATTAATGGACCTGAAACTGTGTCATGAGTAGTATCCTTTGAGATTGGAAGAAACTCAAAAGACTTCCTATTGTCTTCGACACGTCAAAAGCTCATAGAAGATATTAGAAGATTGTATTCAACTAAATCAAAGGACTATGTAAAGTTTACATTAAAGTTCTAAAATAACTACTAGTATTTTGGAAATTGATGTTGAATTTTCAGCAAGGAATATTCTGTTAAGATATTCTTACGAAACGCAAACTGATCAGTATCTCAATTTCTTATGCCATTGCTGGTAATTGTACTCCCGCCAACTTCCAGTCATGTCGAAAAAGCTCCAATATTTTATCTGAAAATACTTCGAATCATAATGTTCTTAATGCAGATCTGTACAACTGCAACAAATGTAGGATTGTAGAATAGACCACTATTGTCAGACTATAAAATGTAGTGAGCTTAGCTAGAGATAGCGCGTGAATTCTTTGGAAGGAAATACATTAATTAGTCATGTCGAAATATCTTCATTATTACTGCTATTGTACATAACAAGATTTCTTCGATTTAGTTCTGACTTTGCAGTACCTGCTTTTATTAATTCATAACGATTGCTTCGAATAGCTCATGCTTAGCCAGAGATATTGGCTTCAGAAATTGCTTTGAGAACAAGCACTTTTATTCCACACAGAACTTATCTAAACATAATACTGTGATTTCTTCCTATAATGAATTTACAATTCTGTAACAGTCAACAATGATTTTGAAGAAAGCTCATGACAGTTTGAATATATGTATCTAAAAAAAGACTGACAGTTGCTTATTCTACCATTTTCTAAAAAATTGACTTATTATTGCGCTACAAAATACTATCAGCTTAACCTCTTTTAGCATTAACTTTTGGTATGCTGTTTGTAGAAAACGTGTGCAATTTTATTTCAAATCTCAAAAATAATTTAAATTTAAATTTTACATCAAATCAAATATTTTAAAACATTAGCATATTACTAATTGCTTTATTTCAAGACTATTTGCGAATTAAATTAATTGCAGAAGGTAAATCTATCAGCGGTGTTCCATTATTGCATTAAGAATACCATCGCTACTTACAAAGAAAACAGAAGCGTATTCTGTAATTGCATAAACTAAATTTCCCACTCTTTAATATCCGGTTGTAATTCACAATTATTAATACAGACGAATTTCGCTTTTCGCCAAGGAACACTTTGTACTTCTTCGAAATTGATTAGAATTATTACATTATCTAATTATCATTATATGAAAGCGATTTCAATTTGAATTTGATCCTTGCGCATGAATATTTCTCCTTTGATTATTGCGAGGGAAATTAATATTTACATGCACTTCATTAATATTTTATGAAAATACTGGTGCATTAAATATTAAGTTATCTTTCTCAGATTGGCTTTTTTGTGAAATTGAGCCCCTTTGTCATTTATTAACTTAATTTATTAACCAATTTATAAACAGCTGTANGAATGTAGATTAAAGATAAACAGTGAAAACATTAATGGACCTGAAACTGTGTCATGAGTAGTATCTTTTGAGATTGGAAGAAACTCAAAAGACTTCCTATTGTCTTCGACACGTCAAAAGCTCATTGAAGATATTAGAAGATTGTATTCAACTAAATCAAAGGAGTATGTAAAGTTTACATTAAAGTTCTAAAATAACTACAAGTATTTTGGAAATTGATGTTGAATTTTCAGCAAGGAATATTCTGTTAAGATATTCTTAGGAAACGCAAACTGATCAATATCTCAATTTCTTATGCCATTGCTGGTAATTGTACTCCCGCCAACTTCCAGTCATGTCGAAAAAGCTCCAATATTTTTCATGAAAATTTAATTACAAATACGCATGAACGTGGAACTTGAATTCTTTGTGATGTCATACGCTTATGAAATTTCAAATACATTTGCTAGAATTTCAAATCATTACATTTTCAAAATTCTTACTATATACATGTATTACATCTACTTTTAAAAAGAATAATTTACATTTTAGAGAACTGAGAAAGCAGCAATTCGAATAATGCCAAACAATAATGAAATGCTCAATATTTTTCAATACCAGGTGCGAATGGGAATATAAAGAATTTTTTTTCAAAAACAGTAACTTTATGAGGTTTAGGGAGCACATCTACATAGGCTTCATCATTTCCCTAATGGCTTGTTGTTTAATATCTCCTCATTTTCAATGAATTTTGCTTTGACATTCGCAAATTTACAAATGATAAACCTACTAAGTTTCGGTGTTTTTAAATTAGAATCTATTAGTCGTTAGGAATTTTAAAGATTGAAGGGTTTGACTTCTTAAATTCTTCCTTAATTCTGTTAGTGTTCTTCCTCCCTAACAATTATAAGTGACCCACGACCCGATATGTCTAAGAGTGCCGAGCAACTCCACCCGTCGAATTTTTTAATTGACTGTCGGACGAGTTGACCCTTAACCACCCTGACTGATATATAGAAATATTAATTGCAGTATTAGGTCAAATCTTAGCATCTTGGCAAGCAAAGGAAAGTATTTGGTTATATGATGTGTAATCTGGTTTTGCATTTAACCAATTACCATAAATGTGAGAAATTACACTGATTGGTGCATAAAATACAGAAATTACTATTTCCCAATTCAGTCACATTGAAACAAGCTAGCTTACATTTAAATCAAGTTTATAATATTGCTATGGACATTTGGTTTACTTCATGCCATCTTGTAAATAATTTTTTGACACTTTGTTTGCATAATTGTTTGCACTTTGCAAAAAAATCGACGCACTATATATAAGAGAACTTGCAAAATTCATCAGTTAACATTATATCTCACAAAATTTCATTTTGGCAATATTTGAGCAAAGCTAAATGTTATCTATTTTTGACATCTTTAATATATCTCAATGAGTACAATTTACAACAAACTTCATAGAAGCAAAAGGAAAATGAACAAACGATAAGTCTTTCTTGCACTGATCGCAAGTGCCGGAGATAGTAACATGAGTTTTTCTTTAGCATGATAAATTTTGCTTTAAAATTGTTTACATCGCTCTTGCTATTATTTAACAAGCATTTTAAAATAAGATCATAAAAAAGGTGAATTGAATAAAAGAGTAAGAAAAATCTGAATAAACAAATTAAGAAGCAGAACTATAAATTTGCTTAGTTTAATAAAGGCTCGTCGAGAATCTAATGCAGTGTTCAAGCTCGGCTCGGCCCGGCTAGGCTTGATACATTATAAGGTCAGCTCATTGACAATTCTGGTAGTAATATTTGTTTTAATCCCTGTATCAAATACATGGTAACAAAGTTACCCCAAACGACGATGCTCATATTTTAAATATAACGACATAGAAGGGTTCAAATGATAATTTTTTAAGATAATATACTATTTCTAGTCTTTCTGCAGCCACTTTTCACCTCGCAAAGGAGAATGGCTGCAGTTTTGATAAAGGTTTGATTATAAGAGATATTCAATTTTATATTAATAATGTATGTTGATTGGCAATAAAAATTTGTTTTCCAGAAGTGTATATTCAATTTGCAAATGCTTACAACTGGTTACAAGAAATGAAACATTATCAGTATGGCATTGGATGACAAAGCTGCAGCATTTTTTGTGTTATATTAGATGTCGAAGTTGCGCAAATTGAATTTTCAAAAAGTTTCTCGGCACAGAATAAGCGCGGGTTGCAGGGGTGCAACCTTCGAATCACACAGTACTGAGAACAAAATTCCATTGCTNCCCGATATGTCTAAGAGTGCCGAGCAACTCCACCCGTCGAATTTTTTAATTGACTGTCGGACGAGTTGACCCTTAACCACCCTGACTGATATATAGAAATATTAATTGCAGTATTAGGTCAAATCTTAGCATCTTGGCAAGCAAAGGAAAGTATTTGGTTATATGATGTGTAATCTGGTTTTGCATTTAACCAATTACCATAAATGTGAGAAATTACACTGATTGGTGCATAAAATACAGAAATTACTATTTCCCAATTCAGTCACATTGAAACAAGCTAGCTTACATTTAAATCAAGTTTATAATATTGCTATGGACATTTGGTTTACTTCATGCCATCTTGTAAATAATTTTTTGACACTTTGTTTGCATAATTGTTTGCACTTTGCAAAAAAATCGACGCACTATATATAAGAGAACTTGCAAAATTCATCAGTTAACATTATATCTCACAAAATTTCATTTTGGCAATATTTGAGCAAAGCTAAATGTTATCTATTTTTGACATCTTTAATATATCTCAATGAGTACAATTTACAACAAACTTCATAGAAGCAAAAGGAAAATGAACAAACGATAAGTCTTTCTTGCACTGATCGCAAGTGCCGGAGATAGTAACATGAGTTTTTCTTTAGCATGATAAATTTTGCTTTAAAATTGTTTACATCGCTCTTGCTATTATTTAACAAGCATTTTAAAATAAGATCATAAAAAAGGTGAATTGAATAAAAGAGTAAGAAAAATCTGAATAAACAAATTAAGAAGCAGAACTATAAATTTGCTTAGTTTAATAAAGGCTCGTCGAGAATCTAATGCAGTGTTCAAGCTCGGCTCGGCCCGGCTAGGCTTGATACATTATAAGGTCAGCTCATTGACAATTCTGGTAGTAATATTTGTTTTAATCCCTGTATCAAATACATGGTAACAAAGTTACCCCAAACGACGATGCTCATATTTTAAATATAACGACATAGAAGGGTTCAAATGATAATTTTTTAAGATAATATACTATTTCTAGTCTTTCTGCAGCCACTTTTCACCTCGCAAAGGAGAATGGCTGCAGTTTTGATAAAGGTTTGATTATAAGAGATATTCAATTTTATATTAATAATGTATGTTGATTGGCAATAAAAATTTGTTTTCCAGAAGTGTATATTCAATTTGCAAATGCTTACAACTGGTTACAAGAAATGAAACATTATCAGTATGGCATTGGATGACAAAGCTGCAGCATTTTTTGTGTTATATTAGATGTCGAAGTTGCGCAAATTGAATTTTCAAAAAGTTTCTCGGCACAGAATAAGCGCGGGTTGCAGGGGTGCAACCTTCGAATCACACAGTACTGAGAACAAAATTCCATTGCTGCAGTATGTCATAGGCATGTGCATATACCAGTAATTTTGGTGAAATGTTTATAATTTAGTGTTTTTTTCCAAAAGCTGATGTTGAAAAGTAATATTGCACACTACAAAAATAATATGAATGGATATTTTCTAAAGCCGACATCAATTAAATCATTGCAATAAATATTCAACAATAAGGAAATAGAAACATAAATTAAATTGATGCGGATATGCGCCTTCAAAGGATGTAATAAATTAGCCGTCGCCTAGTTTCATTCCAAATATTAACAAACAGCAGGAGTTGTTAAGTGCGCAGAATTATAAAATAGCTATGAGTTTACTTACTATCCTGAGTTCATGCAAGAATACTTAAAAGTTGTTGCTAATTTGAGATGAACTTTAAAACTGAAACAAATATAAACATTAATACATACGTTACAAAGCAACAAAGCAAATGACATTCGGTACCAACACCACGCGAAGGCTGAGTTGTAGCTGCTCAAATAAATGCCTAAATTGTACATGAATATCTTGTTAACCTTCAGAACAGCGTGCTGTCTTCTATTAAAATTTTCATGTATTCGGTATTCATGTGTTTCATATTTTCGTATAGGTATTTCGTGTATTCATATAGTAGCTAAATTTATATCACAAAAGGTATTTATCTTACATTCTTAAAATTGCAAAAAAGAAATTTAGCATAGCACATAAGCAAGTTTTACCAATTTTTCTAAGTCCATTCCGCCCGTAACTGAATCACTGACCAAATACTGAAAAAGGGCCCCTCAGAAATATTAATCAGTTTAATTTGTACAAGTGTTTCGTGTATTTTCCAATTTCGAGTGAGTAGATTTTTAGTCCAAATAATTGTATTTATCGTGAATCGTGTATTGTGGATAACATACAGATAAAAGATTCTTCACTCAAGGATCTGCTCAAAATCAAGAAGGTGATTATTACGCATGTATATGCATTTTCTATTCACTATTTATCAATAACATTCAAATATAAAATTGAAGTCAAGAAATATCATGAATGAGTTGGCCTATATTCAAATTAACTTTGTATTAGTGAGAATCGCAATACTCTTAAACCGGCCTAGGAGTTTTGAAATTTTTTCATTAGCCTATAAAATATTTTAAGCGCTTATAGTTATACTCAATCGTAGCAAAACCTTTGACGACTTTCAGTACACAAAAAAATTTAAGGGCTAATTAATGAAAATTTTAACTTAAGTTTACTTGTTGATGTAATTTTTAAAACATTTCTAAAAAAACAGCACCTCAAATTTGGAATAAAATCTGTTAATACGACAGCTGTGATTCCGACAAAAGCGTTTGGCTTCACAAATGGGATATAACTTTCATTAACACATTCCAAATACTGTACATTTGTTAAGTAAAGCGAAGCTCTGCTAAAAGACTGAATACTATAATGCAGCAAGTATTGAAATCAATGTGAAATAAGCTGTTCATAGTTTGTAAATATCTGTCCCAATTAGTAAAGAGCAAAAGAGCCAAACAGTTTTCAATTTAAAATTCTTTCTAGAGATTCAAAAGAAATTTATTATTAGATGATATTGAATATTGTATTATTATATATTATGTTATAATATATTATATTGAATCTATTTTCAGGCTTAGCAAGACTTTTTAGGGGTGCATATTACTTTTATATATAACAGGGAAAAAAATCTGCAATTCCAGGCTTCGACCTCCCTTTTATGTAATAGATGTATGCATAAATATTTTTCTACAACAGATAAACTAATTTTGGATGATATTTATTTTAGTTTCCATATTTTCTGTAAGATTACTGACTGATATCCATTGCTTAAGAATTTCATTTCTGCATTACCAATATCTTCTTACTTGAATATGTTTAGAAAACCTAGTTAGGAAGTATCGAACTGCACAAAATAAATTCCCTTTTCCTGACAAACAACTTTTATCCCATTTCGGAGAACATAGATTAAACAGTTAAGTATTAGCCTTTCTGTTTGCAGCATCAAAAAGTTTCTTATTGGAATTTAATATTAAATCAGCGACTTAGAATATTATTAATAAATTATTTTTTTAATAAATAGAAAGATGTTTACATATATGTATATATTATATACATACATATATATATATATATATATATATATATATATATATATACAGGGTGAGTCAACATTAGCCGTGAGCAAAAAATGAAGTTTTTCTTTCATGCTTAGCAAGTTTTGCATCACTAATAGTTGCAAACAGAGATGAATCATCATTCCCAGGACAGCGGGATTGATTCTTATTGAAAGTAAGTCAATCTGTCTAACAATTTTTCATTTCAAAAGTAGTGTGCTAAGAGACGGAATACACAATTAACGAGCGAGTTCTGATTACCTCTTGGTAGGGGCGGATACAGAAAGATGAGCCGAGGGGAGCCTTGTCCCATTCTAAAATATGAATGGTTCGTTAAAGTGGTGCAAAAATTACAAACCAATTTTTTTTGTAACCAATAGGGTGCATCAAATTTTTGTATTCAAATTCAATAATATGAGTAAACTTCACCAAAAACAACTTCTCCCAAATTACGAGAGACAAATTTCTGACTTATAAAATAACCAGCACGATTTTTGGTAACTTAGAAATTTCATTAATTTTAGCAAGATTTTTGATTTTTGGAGGCTTGATTTTATTGAATTTTATCAAAATATTCAACAAAATTTAAAGAGTAGGCACACCTTCATAATTTTATGTTAACATTTTGTAATTTACTTAATCCTATATTATTAAAAAAGCACCAAAAATGTCATTTTTGTAGTTCACATTGAAATCTTATAATTTAAAATATATAATGTATTCAATTTAGTGCATCTTTTGATGAAAAATATTACACAAAAATACCGTTGTTTCTAAACATAATACTATTTTGTTGAAAAAAAATTGATACAATTTCCCACAATTGCCCAATATCAATATTATTAATTTAGGCTAAAAACAATGAAATAAATAAAATTTATAAAAAATTATGTTGGGTCTTAAGAAGTTGCACAAATTTTATAATTGCGGTTTTGGAGTCAATAAATGATGGTGAAGTTCATGCATAGCTTTTAATTTCAAAAATTTAAAATTTAATGTTTTTTAAACAGCACTTAGTATTTTATCTTGCATTGGGCCCCTCTAAAAAATATTTCTGCATTCGCCACTGCCTCTTGGGTAATTGCTGCAACAGGGAACTGTTCTGTAGAAGACTGTAGGCGACGAATTCAACAAGGAAGCACCACCGCAACCTACTCTGATTGATTGGAAAAACAAACTACTAAAAACAGGTTCTTTTGTGCATCAGAGACCAGATCAAGAAAGAGCAAGGTCCACAGGAAGCTAGGAAAACGTAGAATGAGTTTTAGGTACAGTTCAGAGAGGTCCTACGACATAAACTAATCGTCTCTCCGAAGAACTAGAATTTTCTCAGTCCAACGTGTGTAGAGTACTAAAGAAGAATGAATTCCATCCCTATAAGAAGGTGTAATTCCAGGAGCTTGCCGATGGAGATGACGACCTTAGGCGGTTCATCAATGATCCATCGCTTCTGAGAAAGCGGACATTTTAATACGAATATGTGCTGGTCGACAAATAATCCTCATATTAGATTCACAGATTCAGGGCAAACACCCTCANTATTTACCACGGAAAAAGCACTGCATAGAATTTATTTTATCCCGAGGGATATCGGATATCTCATCCAAAATATTTCGACATTATATACAGTAGGGAGCAAATTAATTGGAACAAGTGATTTATTCTGGTTATCTGTGTCTCACAGTGTGTATACCGTACATGCATACACATCTAACAAATTATAATGTTTACCAATGAAAAAATTGATGTTAACAGATATATTTCGCCATATAGTAATTTTGTGTTATTATAATTATACTGTCATTGTGTCATGAATACGTCTTCTGCCGTACGCTCTCAAATTATTGCACTCAACCAATACACCAGCATGACAGTGCAGGATATTGCTGCGAGATTTCACACCAGTTATTCGACAGTATCGTGCATCATTGAGCTTCACCATTCAAAAAATGGGCCGAAAGAGAATCACTACGTCCCGGTATGACAAAATGCTGCAGCGTGAGAGTATGAAAAATCCTCTGTTAGATGCTGTCGCCCTACGACGGACTCTCAACTTCCCTGTGTCAGTCCGCACTGTAAGGAGAAGGTTAAACGAGGGTGGGAGAAAGGCCA